>JANHZU010001977.1:166991-177358 GCA_032468055.1 Acrochordus granulatus
ATGAAGTGGGCCATATAAAAACAGACAGTGGGCCACTTCATTTGAGCACCTGGGGTGAGAGGTGGGCCCAAGGGGAATGGGCATGGCATTTTAGGTACCACCTTCAGTTTTGACTTGTAGGCTTGAACCTTGCTCAAGAGCTTTCTTAGTTGATTCTCTTCATCACTGCACACATATTTTTCCTATGTGATGGAACACTCCCATTTGCTTATCTTATGGAAAGTTGCAATAGAAAGGATGCTGGACAATGTTTATTGTAATGGGGAGATAAACCATCATTACGAATATTTTACTGAAATCTATATGTTTCACATATTTACATAGAGTTCAGAATATTCCCCATGGATTAGATTGTCCCACCCTGTTAGTCTTTTGTAAGGCATTTAAAGCCTGATTGTTCCCCAGGGCAAGTGGTTAAGATGCTGGGATTGTTGGCCAGAAGGTTGGCAGCTTGGCTGTTCAAGACCCAAGCACCGCCAAATAACAAGATAAGGTTCCATTACTTGCTCCAACTCCTGTCAACCTAGCAATTTGAAACCATATAAAAATGCAAGTAAATAAATAGGTATCATCTTCAGTGGGAAAGGTAACAGCAATCTTGCCAGCCACATGACCATGGAAGCATCTTTGGATAAGCACTGGTTCCCTCAGCTGTGAGATGAGTACTGCCCCCTAGAGTTGGCCATGGCTGACAGGAAAACCTTTATCTTTTTACCTTCCTCCATGACTTTGGTCTAGGATATTAACAATCTCTGCTGGTTAAGTGGTTGTTGATGTGTTGTTGCCTGGAAAGTTTTTTTCCCCTAAATCCTATATGTTGTTTATTTTAATGTTTGTTGTTTCATGGTATTTAATTTTTAGCTTTTGTAAGCTGCCTAACCTCATTACTGAGAGGGACAGCCATATAAATCAATCAATCAATCAGGTAAAGGTTAAAATACCTCTGAAAAAAGCAGGATGAAAGTTTATAAAGAGAACTGAAAGCTGTGAATAATGTATTGTGATAGGCATATTAAAAAGAGCATTGTTATTGGTAATCCTTATAGCAGAAATAAAGGTGATAGTTTTTTTGTTTGCATGTTCATTAAAGCAATATGAAAATTGAATGTAAAAATGTCTATTCACAATCAAATAAATTTTAAATTGAATGGTGCATACTATGAGCAATATATCAATGCAGTTAATTGCTATATGCAGTTAAGGCAAATTGTTCAAAAGTGGCCTACATAGGCAATATTTGCTCGGACTAATAAGCACACTAGGAATAGTGGGCATTATTGATGCTGTAAATAAAAATCCTCCTACTCTATCCTCTTTGTAGCCCTCGAAATGGCAAGCTGTGAGTTATAAGTCCCATGGAAACTGTGGGTAGCAGCATTGCTTGTAGACATCTGAAATACAGAAAACAGTCAACAGAATAATATGGAAAAAGAAAAGAAATGTCTAAGTGGATTCCCACCCATATCATAAGATTGGCTTAATTACAGTAATTTTCTCTGAGTAAAATATGATTCTGTTTATCTTTTGCCTCATGAGATGTGTCCTGCATCTAGCAATGCAATGTACTTATGGAATAATTGATAATCAATGACTTATCCTTCATTTGTTTCTTTAAACTATTCATGCAGTGAAATCCATAATTTAACTACATGATGTGTAACAGTCTTGTTTATGGGCAGAAACTTTCTTATGCTGTCATTCCATAATGCTCAACATTGACTATTGCTAATTAAAATTCCTCAAGGATTTGGAGTGTATTTCTCTTCCAACCTAGGTGTTTTAGCAAACCATGCTGAAGTTAACCATGATATGTTCTACATGTGAATTATGTGCATGTTTGCTGGTCTATGTCTCCTTGTAACAAAGTAATCCTTTATTTAAATACACACTCTTAAGGATAAAAGGCAATAACTGGATTTTATTAAAAAATCTGGTAGGGTTTGTTTCTTTTTTTTTAACTCTATCTTAAGACTGGCAAGGTGACAATGGATCTTTTTGTATTTTTAAATATATAAAAATAGTTTTGGGTGACAAAGCTGGAGACCCTCTTACACCAGCTCCAGACAGCTAAAATAATCACAGACTCACAATGGCATCAAATGTGCCTGGTGGGCACAGCCCCTGCCAGGTTCTATGGACTACCTAAAATTCATAAAATGTAAATATCCTTAAGACCAGTTGTGGCCTTGAGAGGCAGCCCTGTCTATAACCTGGCAAAGTTCCTGGTAAGATATTTTACCCATTGACCACCATATCTGAAACCATGGTAACATCACCTATAGACTTTTTGATGTGGCAAGAAGGGAGACGGATCTCACCAGAGGAGATTATGGTCTCATTTGACATAGTCTCCTTGTTTACATCTATTCCACAGAGCCTAGCTCATGAAGCCATAGAAGACAGCCTTCAGTGATGGAGGAAAAGGGAGAAAATTTTCAAAGTTCACACATTATGTCCTTGGTAACATTCTTCCTGAAAATTGTATGAGCAGATAAAAGGTATGCTCATGGGCTCTCTGATTTCCATGGTTGTAGCCAAATTGTTGCTTCACAGCCTAGAGCACAAGGCTTTTAGGACATTTGAACCAAGATTATGGTGCCAGGTTAGAGAATTTCCACAACCTATTAAACACAATCGACCCTGATATAGAATTTACCAGGGAGAAAGAGGGAGATCGCCTTTACTTGATATCCTTATAAGCAGGGGCCCTGATGGCAACCTTGGCACAGCAGTTTTTAGGAAACCAACTAATACACTCTGGATTTTGGATTTTGATAGCAACCACCCTTTAGCCCATAAAAAAAAGTTGTGTGGAGGCCCTTTACGCAAGGTTGAGTTCTTATTGTAGTAGCCAGGAGGCAAGGGAATCTGAAGCGGGATACCACAGAGAGCAGTTCCAGCAAAATGGGTATCCACACTCATTCATTATCAGATGCCAGCGACAAAAGGGAAAGCAAGCAGCCAGCACCCCACTACTAGTAGGCTAGATTTTTGGTTCACTTTGCCTTTCATAAAAGATGTATCAGAAGCTACAAATTAGATATTGCAAGGACTGGGAATTGGGCAGCACACTACCAGGCAGCAACTTTATGCAGCTAGGTTATGTGTTTCAAGGACCTCTTGGAGCCAGAAGAAAGAGTGAGAGTAAGCTACCATACTCCCTGTGCTGATTGTAATTATGTGGGACAAAAGGGGTGCAGATTAATAAACTTGACTAAAAGAGCATAAGGCAGCGGTAAAACATAGAGACCCATGATCCCAGATAGCAATGCACAGCATTGAACATACATTTGACTCTGCTCTGATTGCAATTTGAGGATGCACAGAGGGTCAGACCACATGTGAGATTATTGAGGCCTGGGAAACACACAAGGATTCTATCAATAAGTACATAGAACTCCCACCTCCATATTGCATTCTGTGCAATCAACTGAGAACCTGGCTGATAGGGAGAGCGCATAGTTAGCCACCCAGAAAAACAGAAGCAGACAGTGGAGGGTGAGAGTGTGAGTCTGTGCCTTTGGAGAGAGCAGCCAAACAACCAAGTGCAGATGGAAGAGTGATGATGTACTGTGTGCCGGCATCAGCCAGGGGATTGATCTATCACATTAGCATGCAATCCAGGGGGAATATTGGCAAGCCATGGAGAGAGGAGGCACAAGCATGCATCAGCCAAAGGAACAACTGGTAGATCAGGCAAACAGGCTGGAGAGGCAGGAGGGCACAAGTGTGCATTAACTGGGGGAGCACTCAGCTGACTGAATGTGCTGGTTAAAGTAATTTCAGCATGTTAAAAAGGGAGGGAACCAATAGATTAAATATATCAGAGTGGACCATTCAGCAAGCAGGGAGTATTGGTTTTGATGTCAAAGTATCCAAGGAAGGAGGAGGAAGGAGAGCAAGGGACGATTACACTTACACATGAAGATGGTAGATGTATACCCAGTATAAGAACCACACTGAAGCTGCATTCTGGTGTTAGTAGTTCTCTGATGTTCCCGAACATGGGGATGAAAGCTTAGAAAATAAAACATTTTAACCCCAGTGTATGGAGTATGGAGAGTTTTGATAACTCACTCTTGTAATCAAGCTCACATAATTCTTTGTGAAAATATGTATACAAAAAAGTCCTAATTGTTAATAATATTATTGTGAAATATTGCTCCTTTTAAAGTGTAATGCTATAATCTCACAACAGGGCACTTTTATCTGAATTCCCCCAAACTTCCAACAATGAACTTAAAAGCAGGAAACCACGCACCACCAAAACTGGCAGGGCAAGCCACAACACCTAAACAGGCAGAAAACTCCACACTCACTTTCAAATGATGTTACCTGGTTGGGTAATGAAACACCTACAAGCAAACAGCCAAGCTCAGACAGCACCCAACCTTCCATGGAACCTAAATTAATAGCATTTATTTAAAAAAAAAATCCATTTTACCATGACTAAATTTTACATAAACAGACTTTATTATGCATATTGTGTGATGCTCATAAATAGCACCAACTTTTTCAGACATATAATACTGTTCCTCTTTTATTATTCCTATATTTTTTTCATATTGAAGTATGTAACTATGTATGTAAATTAGTAACATAACTAATTTAATATCCTTTTCACTGTGACAGATATACGGCATATGGCAGTTGATTGGCTTACTGGGAACTTCTATTTTGTGGATCATACAAGTGACACAATTTTTGTATGCAACTTTAATGGAACAGTGTGCATTACCCTGATTGATCTTGATCTTCATAATCCCATGGCAGTTGCTGTGGATCCTGGTTTGGGGTAAGATGCTTAATAATATAAAATATTTATTTCATTTAATATTTATACTTCCATGTTGAAAAGAAAAGAAGGAATTGGTCAGTGTTGTTGTTTCTTACTTGGATAGAATAGCTGTTATTCAAAATTGAACAACATTTTTATCTATCTGAACAAAAAGAATGTCATCTGTCTGTCGGTCGGTAGGTCCATCTGTCCATCCATCCATCCATCCATCCATCCATCCATCCATCCATTCAACCATCCATCCATGTAAAGTATAAGGGAAAGATAAGTTTGCGGTGGAATGCTTATCAGCCCAAATTCAAAACAGCGAGCTACATTGACCCTTTCAATAAATTATAAGCTCATTGTATTGAATAATAATTACCTTTCCATACTATATAGCAAATACAGTCTTGAAAATGTGATTGGACTTTCAAAAGATATATACTGTATGGTATTAGAGAAGAAATATTTTCTTCTGGTTAGAATAAAAGAAACTAATGGTATGACTCTTGGAGATACTTCTTTTTACCTTAGGTAAAGCATTGCAGCTATTTTTCTAATATACTATGATTGTTAAGCTTTCCAGGAGTAAATAAGAGAGAAAACAAAATGCAACTTTTTAAATACAGTTGGTGGCTGGACATAAAAAATTTGCATTGCTGATATATGTTTACTTAAAAGTAAGCATCAGTGAATTTGAAGAGCTTTATTTGTAGTTGTTTCCAGCTGTGTAGCATTGTCCATTGGTAGGAAGTGTGTCTTAGCTTTAATTTGTGAGAAACACAACTAACACAACTTTCTTCTTCTACTGAAACACAGCTAGTATTTATTTCTTCTTCTATCCCTATTGCTATTGTATTGTTTACAACTGTTTGCATGTTCTTAATAAAATATAGAAGAAGGAAGTCTTCCTAACTATAATTTGAAGAAAAGAAACTATTTTGGATGTGATCAATTGTGATTTTAAACTTAAATTATAAACAAAATATTAAAAACATTGTTTTATTGGAGAAAAAAATTATATATATATATTTAAAAATATTCTGTTTATTGTGATCAGGACACAGAGAGACCTAGCCTATGTGTTGCTCCAATTGCCTGAGATCTATTTGAATGGTCATTCCACTTCCCTAGCTCTAGCTTCCCTAGTTCCCTTGGACTCTTGATCACGAGGCCCTTTCCTAGGAGTACCAGAGGGCATTGTATTGTAATCTGAATAAAGAAACTCTTGAAAGTGTGATTTAATTTAAATAATGAATAACATTCAGCTTTCCTGGGTTAGTAAGCTCTTTTAGATTTTTTAATCCTGCCTTTTGATACTTCTAGTGATATCTGTAGACATCTAGCAAAACCTAATCATCTTTAGATAAATGCTTACACTTGATTAGTTGAACAAGAATATGTTGCTTTCGATCCAGGTTTGTTTACAAGGACTGATGAAACCAGCTTCTCTATCCCTTTTTCTCTATAGCAGTCACCTTTATTTGCTTACACAAAAGGTAGAAAGTCGGAAGACTGCTAATAGGCTGTGATGTAAGATCATAGATGGAAAATATATTTATTAGATTTTTATCCTACCTTTATTACCTTGTAAGTTACTCAAGGTAACAAACATATATAATACTCCTTCCTCCTCCTATATTCTCCACAACAATAACCCTGTTAGGTGCGTTTGACTGAGAGAGTGACTGATCCAAAGTCATTCAGGTGGTTTTCATGCCCAAGGCAGGACTAGCACTCATGATCTCCCAGTTTCTAGTCTGGTGCCTTCACCACTAGACCAAACTGCCACCAATTCCTATGGGTGGTTCTGATATAAAATATTATTTAGATATGCTTCCAAAATTGATTTTGATTGTTATCAATCTCCTCCGAACAACAGAAATATTCAGAGTAGCAGTAAAATTTGAAAAGTAATTTATTAGTTCCTTTGCATATGCATATAGGAAGATATGGCAGAGAAAGAGAAAAGCAGATCAGTTAAATCATCCTCAGTTCTGCTGACTTGCTCCATCTTAGTGGAAGATAGCACTTTGTTTTCCTTCCCTCCAGACCAAGACTAAGAGTATTTGTCATTTTTCCAGAATACAAAGCACAGTTTATACATTAGTTCAATTTTTTTCTTTTTTTTTATCAAGATGTGTGGAGTTCAGCTCCCAGAATTTCCCAGACAACATGCTGGCTGGGGAAATCTGGGAGTTGAAGTCCACACAACTTAAGGTTACCAGGTTTGAAAAACTTCTGTAAATGGCTTTGGATTCACTTCTGACAAGGAACTCTGGGAGCATCTTCACCTTCCTGAAGAGTTTATTTCCATATATTCAGGCATCATAGATTTTTTTGTACAAGCAGAAGGCAGAAGAAAATCACCATTAACCTTTTTGATTATCACCAATAAAGAATTAATGGGATTACACTGTAAAGGACAAGGGACAAAATTCATTATCAATTTCTGTTTATGGGAAGACTAACACTTAATGAATGAATAAACAGTATTACAAATCATCCCAATTTATTTGAGCAGCAGTTAAAAGATATGTACTAGTATTTTTTTATAAAAAAATATCTGATAGATATAATTAGAGAGACTAAAATATTTAGAAAGTTTTGAAAAGGGGAAATGTTGTTTATTACTTGATCACCTTGATAACTACCAGATAAATGGGTTAATAACATTAGTTTATGACATTAAATTTGAACAGGTGCTTTTTGAAAAAGGTATGGATTTTGAAGTAGCTATTTCATCTATGTTTACATTCTTTTCTAATATGTTTGTAGCAGCTGTATAACATAAGAGCATATTTAATAAGCAGCAAAATATTTACTGGAGAAACAGCTTGTCATCCATATGTGGACTTTTGTCACTCTTTTTAAACCTCTGATTGAAAATTAAGATGAATCTTCATAATAGACTTAGTTATGACAAGAACAGCTTGTGTGTAAACTATACAAAGGAAACTGTTTAATTTAATTTTCAAATTATATTATACCAGATGGCAAACTTGTCTTGATCTAACTGAAGTGAAATTCCTAAAGAAATTAGTATAAGTTATATTTAAGGTGATTTGTTGAGTAATCCCTTAACAAAGAACAACAGTTTTCAAATCATCAACCAGCTTTTTCAAGTTCTTTTTCTTATGTAATGCATTTGGATTTTGCAGTTGAATTCTGAATGAATCATTTCTCGAAGGATATTGAAGTGTTCCTTTTTTAAAAAGTATACTTACCCTAGTAAGAAATTATGTAGTCTTAAATATAAGAAAGTGTGATGCAGAATAATTTAAGAAAAATTTACTGTGTGGAACCTTTATCTTAAAGTTTTTCCTAAGCTTCCAATATTTCCTTATGTACAATGCTATGATGCAATATTTTAAAATAATCTGTTCAGAGAAGACTCAAAGAAAATGTTTCCACTCTGTCTCAAATAACAGAGTAGATAGAGGACCACTGAGAATTAAGTAGTCAGTGGTGGAGTACATATGCTCAACACATTCAGTGTCATCTCACAATCTGTAACATCTGGGTCAACTGATTCCTGTTCAGAATGTAGTTCAGTAACAAATACACTCAATCCCATTTTCCAAGGGAATTTTGCATGGCTGAGGAATTCTGGGAAGTGAAATCCACACATCTTAAAGTTGTCAAGGATGGGCATGCCTGCTTTAAAGCTTTTTTGCTGTATGCAGACAACACGTGCTTCTGTCACAAACACCAACTGGACTCAAACAAATCCTGAATGGCCTTGGCTAGCCATTGCTCTGAGGAAGTATTATAGCCAATGTTTAAAGCCATTTTTAAACTTCAGGAAACTTTCAGAAACATATCTCTGATAGAGCAGGATAAACCCAGCTCCTTAAAAAGTAAAAGTAAAACCATCCAAATAAGAAAGTCAGCTATGGATCTATAGAACATACATTCATGCAGTGATGTGCTGAGGTGTTGGGAAAAAATTGAGTCAACGCTTGAGAAATCTGGAAAGCAGCCAATGTATAAATATTTCTTTCTGAGCATGAAATGCTGTTACTGAATGTAACATTGGAAGCCCTACCATTTCAATGAAATTTTCTTTTTGTTGTTTACTCCAACTTTGAAGTGAACGTGTCTTCTCAAGACTTGCTGGCATCAAGGCTTTTCATGCTGCTTTTTTACTGTTAGCCCTTTCCAGCAATCACTATCTCAATTTCCATATACGTACAGTTCTAGGGGAAATTCTATGAGACAGATGAGAGGTATATTGTCAGCTGTTGGAAGAGATAAAGAGAAAGGTGGGAAGGGAAAATGGTTTATATAGATAGGGGAGTATTAACAGCGATATTACAAGCATTACCAAACAGCTAACCCCTGTGCAAGTTTGTTACCCAAACAATGGGTAACAGCTGCAGTTGAATTCTTGTCTCCTAGTAGTTCAGGATGAAGTTTCAGCAATATTAAAGAGAAAATGCAAAATGCACAGAAATGAAATGCTTTCTGAAACAGAGTAAATCTCCTTGGTTAAGCTCTCAGATTAATTACGGCATTTTGAAAGGCCATCAGCTTCATTAAAAAAAAGCAAATCCAACAATTCATTCTTGGGTTTAATATTTTTATGGTAGAGAATAAATTTTCACTTCAAAGTTGGAGTAAAAAACAAAAAGAAACTTTCATTGCAATGGTAGGGCTTCCAATGTTACAAATTGTAATTCAATAACAGCATTTCATGCATAAATATTTGACTTCTTTGAGGTTTATTTTTGGTCTTACCATTTATTATCAGAAATCAGTTTTCTAGATTCAGTATTTTTGAATAAATAATAAAACTGAAATCTATTTGTATTCTATTCTACACTGAGTTTATCCTGAAGAAATATTGTCTCTATGTGTATCTATTTTTTCATAATGCTGTTGTCATCCAGTTCCATCAAACAAAAGCTTGGACAAGATTTAAAAGCCTACAGATATATTTTATTCCCTGGATGACTCAGGATTTTTGCAACCTTGTTACATCCATCAGCTTCAGTTTCTATATTAACATAACCAAGAATTGTTCTTTTCATGCTAAGGCATTTGTTCCAGAAACAGATATTTATAAGATTGTTCTATGATATTATTAATTTCTAATGTAATATGGGGGACTCCAAAACAGATAAAGCTTCCAATTAATAATATTCCAAGATCCTTACTTTAGCATCAACCTTCATTAAGCTATATGCAATCCTACTTGGAAGCAAGTTGTCCTAAACTGATCAAAGGATGCCACCTTTAACCTGCTCTGGCTCACAAATGCAATAGGTAAAATAAGAAGGAATTATTTATATAGTATTTCCCTTCATTTCAGAATATGTGAAATTAGCATTCTGTCTTTAAAGGTAGTTCTTTCAAGTTAGAAGATGTTTCTTCCAGGTAAAAATGAGCTTTGGTCCTTTATTGTAGAAATGCACTGGTGTTTTAGATTTATAGGACAAATGAATCTAATCTGTGGTAATTTTTGAGTGAGGGTGCATTTATTATTCTAAATATACACAGTAGGAATCAGAAAAAATGAATCACACATCAAGTATTTATTATTTAAATGATTTATATGGCCACCCATCTCACAACAGTGACTCTG
>JANHZU010001978.1:0-11921 GCA_032468055.1 Acrochordus granulatus
GGCTCCTCTGATGAGACCTGTCCAGTATGGTTGAATCTCTGGCAGAGCTCTCATCTTTATTAGAGCACACAAGCCCCATCACAGCAAGGTGGTGCCTCACTGGGGGGTTCCTGCTCTTATACTAGAATATTTAGTTCCTGGAAGCACGCTGAGACCTACTTTGATGTGTCTCCTGAGCACACAGTTTAAACATCTAAGATGGAGACAAGTAAGTTTGGTGTAAAACTAATTACCAAACAACATGAGATATAGCAAGTATTGACACTAGCTATTGAGCTCTGGTTTGTGCCTGGTTCTTCTCCCAAATGACTAGGTTATGCCTAACTCCAGTTGGGTTTATAAAATACGAACTTCAGGTCTTCAGTAGATGTATTCTTGATATGCTTTCACTCGTATAAATAGAAAAAGTTAGTATAATGATAGTTCTGCCATTAAATATAATGATACTTTAAATATTCTATTAATATGGATATATTTCTTATTTTTCTCAGTATTAAATTCTTTTCTCTGAATGTTGTTTAAGAATGTATTCTTATTTCATGTGAGACTACAGGTTATGGTATGAGAACCCAGGTGTGTTTACTCCAGCTCAGTTGACTCAGATCAAACAGTCATCCCTTGCAAGAGTTCTCTGTGACAATGGTGACAACATAACCAGAGTGCAACGTGATATTTTTAGAGTGGCTGAGTTCCCACATGGATATGGAAGCTGTGCTGAAATTCCTAAAGTAGATCTCAGGATGTGGCAAGATTGCTGTGAAGGTATATTTATATGTATTTCACCACTACCCCTTTTTCGTCTTTGAAAAAGCAATGTTTTACAGTTTTTAGATAAAATAATATAATGAAATATTTAAAAATCCTGAGTAGGCAAGTTTGATAAAATTGGTTATAAAATTGTTCTTGCCCTTAACTGTCCGGCTTCTATTCCCCATGCACAGATCTAATTGAAGTTCCTGTCAGATGAAGGAGACCTGATTTCAAATCTCTGCTTAACCCACTGAAGTCCCTGGGAGACTTCCTGGATGATACATTATAATTTCTTTGCAAACCAATAATTGTATGATACAGATGTTTCCTAGGCATTGTGCATGAGCTGCCCATATTTTGATAACCAAACTCATTTTAATTCGAGGCAATATATTAGTTCCCATTGTCTTTCTCTTTGAACTTCACCAAGTTTACACCACTGAGCTAGAAAGTCTAGGCCGTGGCAGATTATATCAGCTAAATCTACTAATACATGCCTCAGATAATCTGGGCAGGAGTTTCTATGACAATATGTCAAAGAATCTCTGACCTAGCAGCTCTCTTCTCACATAAAATCTTTATAAGCCCTTATCTTTAAGTAATCTTTATAAGCCCTTATCTTTAAGAAATTAAGAGCAACCAGCAACCACTGAGGAACATTCACTAGGGATAGGAGAATACTCTATGGACGCTTGTTGACACACAGATAATGTTCTTGATCCAAAATAATAGTTAAGATGCACAGAAATTGCCCTGTGTTCTACCTCTCCAATTTCTGAGGTAGAAGGAACTTCAAATTCCATGTGATTCTATGATAGTCACTTCTTAACAGTTCTCAGGAGCCCCATTTTTTAGTAAGGATTGGCCAATGTTCATCTCTATCTAAACAATAAGACCTAAGCATTCCCCATAATTGGGTGTTAGCATGATTGATGTTCCTTGGAGGAAAAGGTTAAGGGAAATGGAGCAGAAGAATAGCACAGGTAAAGACAACTCCCCTTTCGAACCAGGATTAAATTAGAAAACATATGAATTCAATTTAAAAAGCAGCTAGGTTCCTTGAACTGGAAAAATGTTAGAGTGCTCCCACTTTTAAAATTGTTCATTCGATTTGTCTCTGGTGGCTTTGGTTTGTTCTTTAGTAATCAGTTAAAAACTATTCACATTATGAGATGAAGCAAATGCAGGCCAATATACAGCCAGATGTTGTATAATGACCAGCACTCAGTTTGAGTGTGTATATGTGTAACTATAGCTATAACTTTCTAAGACCTATATATCTTCTTCTTGCTGGAACAATAAACTTCTGATCAAAATTGCTAGCTATCATTCTAAATTATGTACAGTATTACAGATTTCTGTGAAAAAGCTTTCCTAGTTTGGTGTAATTCAAATTCCACAGTTTATTCGATTATTCAGTATTTATGCTGGGGTTTGTAGACTATATCTGTTTTTATTATTTTTCCTATTTTCCTTACTCTTAAATATTTTTCCAGGTTCAGTATTAAAGTGTGATTGTTTTTGAAATATTTTGTCTTCTGGAACATTTAAACAAATGCCAACATTATAATAGCAACACACACACACAAACATACACAGCAGTTTTTATTCTGCATAGTAACAAAACCAGAGTATGGTAAGCAAATTTATTTCACTATATGAGAGTTTCCTTGGTATTCCATCTCTGTCTTATTTTCATCTGTGTCCACTGACCAGTACTCCTGTCTCAGCTTTTCCATAAATATGCTGTTGAAAGTCCCAAGTCTGTTTTCATATCACAGATCTACTTAGTTAGACATTGCTGATGTCTATTCAGACATCTTACTATCCAGAACAATACTGTGAGTGCAGGATTTTGATGAACCAAAGTCCCTTCAGCTAGATATAACAAATTTTCTCACAAAAAGACTTATCATACTTTCAGATAGAGAAACCTTTCAGTACCCCAATACATAGTTGTGAAATCCTACTTTCAGGTGTTTTAAAATTATTGAATATATTCATTTATCCTTTCAACTCTGCCTCACCCATACTTTCATAAGATAAATACAATATCTGTAACATAATTTATTAAGATTAAAGTTAGCTTCTGAATTGAATAAAGACATGCCAGAAAAGGAGGCTACTCAACCAGAAGCATTTGCCAAATAAAGTAAACTCCCTAATTTGTAGACATGCCTGGATACTGCTGTCCTCTTGGGCTTCTTGACCTTTATGAGCTTCTTGACCTTCTTGTAGCCTGCTATCATATTTTGGTCCTGTTCCATTAATTTTACAGCTTTTTGTAACTCAGATGATACCAGTTCTGTATCTCTGCCCCATCAGCAAACTGATTAATTTATCCCAAATTTCATGTTCACCACCCCATCAGTAGTATCATACTGATAGGGATAGAATAGTTTCCTGTTAATTGCAATAGGAGGAAGAAAGTGACATCTGATCTTAATTTTTAGCACAACTTCATTTATAAGAGTTGAACCATTTTAATACAGTGCCTTCAACTTATAAAGCTGCTGCAGAAAGGGCCATAATATCGAAAGCCATTGAAGAAAAGGTTGAAATTGACATATCTCTTTTCCTATAAACTTTATTGATCCTATAAAGGGCAGTCAAGATTCGGTTTCAGAACCATGCCTGAACCCCTAGTGGAATGTGTCTAGGTTTCTTCTAATTTCTTCCTGAGCATCCTCACCTGAAAGGAATATTAGCAGCTAAATTATGGTTATTAATATCAAAGGGATCCAGAAAATGTTTTGTAAGAAATGATATGCTATCTTTTTCTACAAGATGTCTAGCACCTATTCCTCATGCAATAATACATTTATCATACTCTGAACCCATTTCAATTAATTTCCTCTGGCTGGATCATAAACAGCATCAGTCTGGCTTTTGAGGCTATAAAAGGAAATGTGATATATATTATCTAGGCTAGATGACTCCATCTTTTAACATGCTGGATTCTTCTCAAAGATGCTTGAGGTTTCACTGAAAACAATGAAAACATATATTTCAATTTTCCAATAAATAGTTTCTCTTCTGGAAGAAACATTATTTGTCCATATTTTAAAAAACTGAAATCTTACAAAGATTGGGATCTTCTCTTTAATTTCAGATTGCAGAACTAGAGGACAGTTCAATGCGTTTTCTTACCACTTCCGAGGAAGACGCTCTCTTGATTATAGTTTTCAGGAAGATAAGCCTTCAAAGCGCCTAAAAATACCAAGAGCATCAAGGTATATGTTACAGTTATGTTTACTTGTTATGTATAACATTTATTGTACTGCTTAGTCTTTAGTTTCCTGAAGCACAAGAAACCAAAGTATCCCCACAAGTGTTTTTAATCTGATCTATGCCCAGATTTTTACTTCGATCAACTTGATTTTTTTCTTTATTATGTCAATTTTGGAAAAATGTCCATATCTTGTCAAGTAAGAGATCATCTTGTTTCATAAGTCAACAAATGATGCAAAAAAAAATCTTAGTTGGGTGCAGTATTACAACAAATTTTTAAGATTCTATAAGAGATTCCAGGGAGTGATTTTAAAACCTTCATAGGTTTTAAATCACTGTCCTTATCTGCTCAGGTTTGTTTACTTTGATGACATCACAAATGAAACAGGTAAGCCACCTCAAAGTTAGTATACACTATTACTGTACTGCTTATGTAGATAGTTTTGTGCAGACTTTAAAATGGTAAACTAATGTGGAATTTGAATGAAATGTAGTTCACATAGAAAAAATAAGACACAATTAAACCAAAAATATATTTATTTATTTACAATAACATTTCTATGCTGCCAATTTCCAAAGACTCTTGGCAGCTTACAAAGATTAGCAATTATGCAATACATTATTAACCCTGCCCCTCTTTATAATGCAAAAAGTGACTATCAGTTAGGTTCATTGTTTATGGTTATTGCTTATGTTTTACATCCATTAGCTGCAAATAACCCAAAATAGCATACATATATGCACATTACATTACTCCCTTTGATGATAAGCAACTTCATGTAAAAGTAGTAAGAATAAAAATAGGAGATAAAAGTAAAAGAGATACATCTTTATCTAATATCTAACTCTAGTTTATCATTCACTGTACCTTTCTGTATCTTTCTTTTCTTGAATTCCACTATGCCCCTACTCAGTTCATTCATTGTCTTTTGTCCTTTAACCCAGTCCCAAGTTTAATTGAAGAGAGTCATTTTCAGAACCAATATACAGTACAATAGAAATTCCCATTTTCCATTTCCTGGGACTTGGAAAGCAAAAATCAGCATGACATGAATGGATTTCTTGCAGTCCAGTTTCTATTTGTCCCCTCAGCCCTTGTTCTCCATCCTTTCCAAATCTGTTCCAGAATCTATCAGAATTCCCTAGAAGAGATTTTGAGATGGCCAACAAACCTGTATTAAGAGCCAACAAACCTGTATTAAGTATTAAGGATGAAGCCATTTCAACTGGATACAAATTGCTGGTTTTTTAGACTTGCAAAAGTCTCTTCTCAGAAAGAAGTATTTGTTCTGCACAATGAGAGTCTGTTTCAGAGATGGAGTCTAAGAAGTAGTGAGTTGTACTAGATTAAGTGGTATCTCAAATCAAAATATTTGAGTTCATTCTAAGCTTTGATGTACTTCACTAATCTTGACCAAGATCCAGCCAGGTAGTTCTTTTTCCAGCCCTTCTGTAGGATAGAGAGAGTATAAATATTCTATTCTAATATTCAGGAGGAAACATTATGAGATTTACTACTAGCAACATATTTTCTAGAATTCTTATGTCTACACGCTTTCATAACGTTGAAGAACCACAGTCATATGCATTTTTTTTGCTTGGCTGAGCACCTTCTACATTAAATATATAGAGCCAGAATCAGAATGCAGATTTCTGTTTTGCCTACCGATATGCTAAAAAAATCCTCTTGCATGTAACACATAAATTACAGATAAATTATTCTTGCAATACATGGAGATAACCCTCAAATATTTTATTAACAAGTATAATGTATTAGTTTTCTAAATTTCTGTTGCAGTGATTTAAACTATGCTTGTCTTCAAATTTCCCACCTAACAAATTGGGTCATAAGGTCATCTCCATGTGCTCGTGAAAACTCATTAAAGATAGCCTATGTGATAACAAGCTGGACAACTAGATATTTTTAAAACAATGATGCTTGTTCCGGGCAATATATAACTTATTTTAATTCTTGTTGCAGTTTTACAAGAGGAAATTCATTCTTTAACAGCACCATTTCATCCTTTGATGATCACAATAAAGCCCCCATAATGAATGATTTCAAAGAATTTGTTGGAGATATGCAAAAAACAATTACGGACCTCAGAAAACAGGTAAATGTGAAAGGTTTTTCAAATAATATTAAACACTGAAAATGTTTTGGAGTCAAATTAAGAGTTGAAGGGATACTCCTGATACATGCCAGAGTAGGAGGGTGACATTTTTCATTTATTCCCCATGCCACCAAAACCTGCATTGGCAATTGATGGATACACTGGGGATCCTGAAAGATGATGGCAGAGACTACAGAATTGAGGAAAATCAGAAGAAATGTCTGTCATATCACCATCTCTTAATGGAGGAATTTCAATGATATTTTGCATGTTTTAAGAAAAATCATCTGTGTAATATACAATTGCTTAATGTTTTCATTCAAGCAAGGTATTATTTTGAGATACACAGAGGTGAAATGTCCTGGATTAGGTGTTAGATTAGGATTTGGGATACTCAAGTTCAAGTTTACTTCAATCATAGAAGCTCAATATCTCATAACCCAGTCTAATCTACATGGTTGTATGAGAAAAAGTTGGAGGAAGCACTTTTATATAAGCTAACTTGAGCTCCTAAGAGACATGTCACATAACTCTAGCAAATATATTACTATGGTGCAAAGGTTACCATTTGATTTGAACCATGAACAACCAGATTCAAATTACCTTTGCAAAGCACTGTGAGTGATCTTAGACCAGTTGCCTTTCAAACAAAATTGATGTAAAGGGCAAAAAAGGAGAAGAAAAACAATCCAAGAAAGGCTTTTTCTCTTCTTCCTCATTTATTCCTGTTCTATGTCCTCCTCTTACTTAGGATCAAGATCCATGTATGAAATACAGAACTGAATCTTCCAATAATTCTTATTTGATTAAATGTACCCATGGCTGGGTTATCACTTTGTGTCACTGTCACATCCTTCTGATCTTTGTCAAACTCTTTGTTTAATTAATGGAGAAATAGAAACTCTTCCCAAATCAGCCAAGTTTGAGTCTCTTATCTCTTCCTTTTAAAGCTGGAGTGGTGAAGCAAGTTGGTATCTTTAACTACATTTTTCTTTAGGCAAGGAACAAATGGAGGGATTATTTTAATGCAAAAGGTTAAAGACATCACAAAGGGAGCATGTGACACTTTAGCTACTGTATACCTCTCCTCTCTTATTTAATTCTTGTGCAAAGCAACTTCAAATTTAAATGTCACTGTCTTAGTACAGAATTTCTCAGTAAATGAACATGATATATGCTGAGAATTTTGAAGTCTTTGTTGCATTGCATATAATGAGAAATGGAAATCCTTGCAGCATAGATGGATAAACACATTTTCCCCCTGTTCAGATAAAGAAACTTGAGTCACGGCTCAGTAGAACTGAATGCAGTGATGAAAATGGCAAATCTTACTCCAGTAATGACATGTGGAAGAAAGACCCCTGTACTACATGTGAATGCAAGGTGAGCTTTCATGCTTTAATATGTTTTTAGGCACACATACATGCATGTCTTCTTGGCCATATGTCTCCTGGTGTTTAGTGACTCTTCCGGGTAAATTGGTGGAGAGCTGCAACCTCCTACATTTATTTTCAGAAGCTTCTTTTTGCTTGTATAAAATGTTATTGTTATCATAGTTTCACAGTGTTTGGACTCTGCCGTTTTCACTGCCAAGGAGACAAGCTGCTGCTGTTCAATTGACTAGATTGTCTCCTTGCCAAAGGAATTAGTGCCAGAGAATGTAGAATTGGCAAATTGGGCTTCCTGAAAAATCTCAACTGCTGCTACTTTTTCTTTCTTTCTTAGAAAACTAGAGCAGGTTTCTAGCCCTTTTGGCTATGAAGCTGATATTTAAAACAACAACAACAAAAGGGATAGTTGAATTCACGGTAATTCTGGCATCAGGTTACAGGGTATTTCAATGCCTGGATTTTCTCTTGTCCTCTTAGTTGTGAGTGAAACCAAAATAAATGGCATTGAGTCAAAATACAGTTGTGCAGTTTGCAGAACCTTTACACATTAAACTTATCAAATCTTCAATAAGTTCTTAATTATTGCCTCCATATTTTCTGCACCCACTTGAGTTTGTCTGTTTACTTGAAGGACAAATCTTTTAGACTGCAGTCATGCTCAGCACAACTTGGAAGTCAGCCTCATTAAACCCCCATAAGAATTCACTGTTAGCCTGTTACTGCACAGACATATTTGAAAGTTTGAGATAATTTAGCTGTGGTCTCTGCAAGGCTCTCTTGTGTGTTTAGTGAGAAGGCTTGTGAGCCATAAAAGTTTACACATTGCAAAATTTGTTTAAATTATTTAAAATGGGACACAGTAGTGTGTCTGCTGCTGCAAGAAACTGAAAGAACTAATCCCTGAAAACTTTCTATAGCCCTGACATAAATAACACTTAATAACATAATCTCTCTGGGAGTGAGATAAGCAGTCTCTAAATTTGATAAAATAAATAATGTATGTATGACTTAGTAATGTAAATATTTCAATTTAGGAACTTAATGTTCATTTTCTTTTGGTGGGGAGCTGCCTTATTAATATGTGTAGCTGGGTTCAGAATTTCAACAAGTAGCACTTGTTATTTCCATTCATGCAAATTACTGACCCATGAAAACTTAGAAGAATCCTCTTGCTTCAAACCAAAGACCCATAGGGTTCAATATTTTGTCGCACACAGCAGCCTATCAAAGGCATTAAAAAATCCAAGTCTAAAGACATGAAAGTCTTCAGACAAAACTGCAAAGTATGTTTTTAATAGACTCATGACTTACATGAAAATATTAAGTACCCAATGGATAAAAGCTCTACCAGATTCTCTAACACAGTGGCTGTGTTTGCTAGCAGACACTGAAGAAAGCATGTGTTAGGCTGAAAGGATCAGGTTCAGATGGTTTGATTCTAATCTAAAGGTTTATTGAAGCTCCAAGGTCATAAGAATTTCCTCCAACTGCCAGCCTAGTACCTGGATTGCCTAGGTAAGACTAACCGTCCTCACAAGGGGTTGGACCTTTGGCGATTATATGTATGTAGTGATTCCAAGCTGGTCCCTCTTTTAACTCCTGGCTCCACCCTTCCTTCTCCCACACACACATGCATATTAATATTTGTTACGGTTAGGTTTTATCATCATTGTCACCCATATTTATATCCTATCTTCTGTAAAACTACATTTAGGGGCAGAGATCTCCAATCAGGATAAGTGTTTATTCTTTGTCTTTAGAGATTCGCCTTGATTCAAAAATTTATTGTTTACCAAAAAAATGTAGCTAAAGATGGTGACCCAGTCTAGTTACAAACAATTACAAGCTGGCAAAGATAAATGTTTCCCAACTAAAAAGCAATATGAAACTTTTATTCCCTTTATTTGTCCATTCGTTTATGCACACATATTTTTATTCAGAATCCAGCAAGCAAGTTAGTTAAGACATTTACATAGTCTATACTATATCAGCAATACAGGCCTGAATCCCAAATGTACATTGTTCAGTAATGCACATGTTAATCTTATCTTTTCTTTAAGTAACTAAATTGTCACTCTACCTTTTCAAACACAGGTTGGTCAGGTCACCTGTTATGTGGAATCATGTCCATCACTTGATTGTGCTACACCTGTGAAACTCAAGGGTGTTTGCTGTCCTGTCTGCCTAAAACAAACAGTTAGTAAGGGAAATGCACCCTAAATCTTCTTTTCAATTGTCACATATCAAGTCATATGGATATCTGCTGATGGCAAATACAGGTAACAGTAGGCTTTAAACCAGATGATGGAGTAACAGTGTAAGAAAACATGTTTTATTTCCTTACCCATTGAAAAACCACGAGTTGAAAAGTATTGAAAGGGAATACACATTGTTGGTCAAGATAATTTTTTTTGAAACTTCTCAGGTTCAGAAAACTAAAAACTGGTGCTATTTTTTTAAAAAAAGCATTTGTTTAGTGATTTTAGGTTCCCAGGTTGTTTTTTATTTCTTTGTACACTGATAGGAAGTCAGATGCCATTGGACAAAACAAGGTCCATGTAACATAAAGCCTGGGTTTACATACTGTATTATGTGGTTCTGTAAACCATGGTCTAGTACTAGGTGTACTTACAGCCATTATAGCTTAATGAATGCACCATGGTAAACTGTGCTTAGTGCAATAAATGAACACAGACATTGCCTGGATTCATATGTCATTTCAATCATACTTGACCATGTTTTATTGAATAAATCACAATTGGCTGAATTCAGTCAATGTTAATCTACCATGTCTGGGCTACAGAATTCTGGAATACCACTAAATGGCAGCACAGGATACATGAGAAAATAATGTCTGGACTTTTGGACCCCAGTTCTGTGGCACTAAACAATATGCCAAGCTATAAACAATATTTTAAGACCACAGTGGTAGGTTTCACATATTTCAGTAATCAAACCTAAAACAAACCAAAGCAAATATTTTAGTATGATACATCACTAGGTCAGTATCTTTCTGACCTAAAAGATTCAGGTATTTGACTTAGAAAGCTAATCATGCCAGAATCATTGCTGCAATAACACAGTCATACTTTATCTTGAAGTATTAATTCTAATGGAGTCCAAGAATGAAAACCTTTAATTTTGGTATCTGTTTTTTATATCCTGGAGTGTTAAATCTTTCCCTATCCAGTGTCGGCATCTATCATTATTTATCTTCTGGTATTAATACAGTGTTTCCCAAGCTTGCCAACTTCCATCTTTATGGATTTCAGTGCTGGAATTCCTTGGCCAGAATGGCCTTTGTTAAGCATTCTTGGAGATGAAATCCAGACCTATGGAGGTTGACAGGCTTGGAAAACCCAGAGAAAATACACATAAGTTTGGAGTACATCAAACTTCTAACTTGCCACCATGTCTCAGTAGAGGAATGGCTCTAATGTAAGGATCAATAATTTAATTCACAAACCTATATATGCATGAAAAAAGATACTGTTGGAAAATAAAAGTCACACCATATTCTCACACTTTTAGACTTTTGAAAATATGTATTTCTTAGTTTAAAGGGCAACTGCTCAGCTGCTTTATATTTTTCATCTTTGTTAAGTTTCCCTGATTTATGATTCTTGTCTCAGTTGAGATGTTTAGGTTGACTATGCTTCCATTTCCTGTCTAAATTCATGTTTCGTAAATATAGTACTGCAAAGTTGCTGAAGCTGTCCAAGAAAACTGCCACATCAGAACTTAATTTATAGATGAAATGATCCTAGGTTCAAGTCTATCTGGGAACCCTAATCCTGATGGTGTTGGTATTGTGTGTATTCATTCAGTGATTAACATTTGATCCTGCTTATTATTATCCTATCTTACAAGGGTGAGCCCTGCTACTGAAAAAGGATAGGAGGATTGTTCCTTGGTGACTCCTGCCACAAATTAATTCTGGTTCCCATAAATATTCAGCATCTGCTGCTTTAGGCATCAGTTTTTTATTATTACTAACAGGCATATATACACTCCTATTTCCCTATTTTATATCTTAGTAATACCAAATGCCAAATAATCCATGTTTGGGCTAAGAAATAAACCATTATGGAAGATTTGTTTAATCACAAACTGTTATATAAACCTTATCCACAGAATGGGGCTGAGGAGATAAGAGGCTTTATGCCTTTCTGGAAAATATGTAATAATGGAGAAATTAATCAAGCAGTTACTAAAACAATAGAAGAGTCAAAATCCCTCTGTGGAATATTATGTTTGCTTAAGCCACAACATTTTTGAAATCTATTATCTTTTTAGCACCTTTCTGACATTTAATACACTTGCATCGCTGAGTGCATTTTGACCTTCCAAAGTCTGTTTTTCTGAGTACATGCTACTGATCAACATTTCTTTGCTGCCATCTAGCAACTGTCTGGATTTTGACATCCCAGATCTG
>JANHZU010001978.1:11928-22075 GCA_032468055.1 Acrochordus granulatus
TTAAATATGCTCCTGTCCTCTTAGAGAATGCTCTAAGACAGTGTCTTTCAAACATGGCAAATTTAAGATATTCTTCAGCTCCCAGAATTCCCAATCCAGCATAAATTCAAGTTTACACATCTTAACGTTGTCAAATCTGAAAATACTGTCTTACAGCATCCTTAATCAGTCATTCTTCAAAAATTGGTCTAAATCGGATTCACTAAAATTGGTGTATGGCCTGGATCCAATGTTTTAACCATTACATATAATAGATACAGTTTTTTTGGCATGAGAAGCAAGAAGGCTTAAATTATGATTCTGCAATGTGCTTCTCCCCGATATGCTAACTCAGAAGATACCTTGAAAATGTGAACATAAAAACAAGTAGAGTTGTGTGGAGAAAAGGGTTTGAGAAAAAGGTGATTTGCTGTGAATGTAGATACAAGCATCATACTGGTTAGCACCTTCTTAAATGTGCAGCTTTCCAGGAAAGGACATCCTCAAAATTACATTTCTGCTTCGGTCCCAAATTATTGTGTAGCCTAAAAACAAATGTCATGCATCCATCTGTATACAAAAGGCACCAACCTTTTATGAAAGTGCTGCTAAAGCTCTTCTAAAATACTCTGGAGAAGAATGAGTTGTACCTAAGCATTTCAGTGCCCACCGAAATGCACCCCAAAATCTATTTATCCTATAAATAGATTTTGAAATAAAATTGTTATTATGAAGGAACAAAACATTTCAAGGTCGTCAGTTTACATAGTGCCCATTTTCCTTGCTTAGTATTTGTGTGAAACCATGTTAAATATTATTTGTGAATCTGTATGCCCAGATACTTGTTGAAGGATTGTTGTCATTATGTCTACATTAATTCACCATTGTTTACGTGTATTTTCAGTATTGGTTTTTTTCATAACCAGCATGTATGATTGTAGTCAATGATGGAAAACTTTCATACCTCATTTGACAGAAGTATTTGGCTCCACAACTGGTACTTCAATTCACGAAGCAAATCATTGGTTTGTGGAATTTAGCCATCTTCTGAAGTGACATAAATCAATTTCAGGGGTGAAAACAATATACAGTTTCAAAAAGAGAAATTAACCATTTCTTATTCAGTGGGGACACCAACAACATATGTTAGTCGCTGCTTTAGGAAAATACCTTGGGAATATATAGTAATTCATAAATAAGTTTTTAAAAACTGTTTTAAGAGTACAATCTTATGCATCTTAACAGTAATTCCAAACTCAGTAATACCCAGATAAACAGGCACAGGATTGAAGTACAAAGCAATTTCATCCATAAAGATAAATACCCATGAAGCAAAGACATACTTTAGAAATTGTATTTAATTTTAAGGATTACCTCTTAGGCCTTTCAGTACCTCACTAAATTCTGTATTTTTACAATCCAAAATACATTTTTCCTGTAGGAGTTTTCTCTAGAATTCTTTCACATTTGGGAAAATTAAACAATTATTGTAGATAACTCTAACTGAAGCATGTCCCTTTAAATATAAAATCAGGGGAAGTCTTAACAAATTACTAATGTTCACTTATTTTGGCACGGCCGCTGTGCTAAAAAAAGCCCTCAGGTATTTTTGCAACACAAGCCTATATACATTTACTCAAATTAAATGTCATATTAAATGTGTGTTGAGGTATCTGTTCCCAGATAAAATGATATCGATCGCATCATAGGCACCAAACAGCTCCTCTGGCTTCCTACACTGAAATAAAGCAGATATGAGGCTTTCAGATCTGGGTGCAAAAATCCAAGAGGTCACTGAAGTGAGGATTTGCAGCTCACTTCTGTTCACACTATAATCAGTATTGTTCAAATAATATGTAAAATGATGTAAGTTACAGCATTTATAGCTAAACAATAGCAGGAAATTTTTGGTGTTAAACCAGATTAGGAAATAGATCTAATTCTATAATTATCAAGTAAATCAAATATTATACAAGTATTTTTTTACTTTTTTGCCAATTAAAAATTCATGTAGCATTTTTGAGACAGTGGCCAATGGCTGAATGATCATTTTCTCAGTATTTCGTTGGTGGCAATTGTTCCATATTTATTTACTTTGTTAAAACTCCTACCGAAAATAAAATTTTACTTCATTGTACAGTACTTAATAAATCTGCCAAAGAATTGTTTGCACTGTTATGAATGCTTTCATTTATAATAAACTGGTCACATTTTTTAAGATGGAGTCATGATAAATTATTTCAAATGAGCTATTCTACTGCATTGGTGAAATAACAAAAACAGAACAATAACAAAAACATTGTGGGGACTCAAATGGCAGGTGTGGTCAAAAGTTGCCATCTAACGCGACCTTTTCTAAGCCCTGCCCTCATCTACTGTCTGTAAAAAGAACTACACAACATCAGGACAGTGAAGACTACCCAGGTTGAGAAAAGAAAGATGGATCCTTTGGACAAAAAGGCTTTTCTGAAACTGGGGCCATGTTCAGCAGTTGACAGTGTGTAATCTACAGAGCCATACATTGATAATTTTCACCAGCAATGTCTGCAGAAAGCCAAAGAGACACCGAAACCACAACACTGGCACAATATCATCACACAAATGCCACCGTTACATAATTTGTATCCTGACATCTAATATAAATGTACACATTGCAATAGTTGTGTGATGTCACCATATATGTGTCATTTGCCCTTCCTTCTCCCCAGACACCCATGCTTGTTAGCAGAGGGAGTGATATTCCATTTTCAGGATATACAAGTAAATATTGCTTGAGGAACATTTTCCTGATCATGTGAAAGACTGACTCTTCATTCCATGAGCTCTTCACAGTCTTTTCTGACTCCTGTATGGGTGAATATGTTGGCTTATGGGTGCTCAGGCTACAAGGAGACTTGGGATTTGAGGATTACATGAGGGGATTGTGGTTTTACAATGTGCATACTACTAAAGAGTTCTTTAGGTTGTAATCCTAATATAATTATGCGTATAATCACTCAGCTTCATCTTAATGTAGAATGATTTAGCAGATGATCCCTGCTAGCTAGTGGCTCTGCAATTTTATTTCATATTCCAAACATTGGCGATTTTCCCAGTCTTGAATTTTCAACTAATACTAATTTATTACAAAGTTTTGGTGAGCTAGTTGTTTTGTACCATTTTGAAATTCAGGTTTTTCTGAATTACTGAAAGCTGCTTCAGTGTTATTGTGGAAGACAAATATCCTGCCCTGTTTGGTCTGTTCTTTAGGTTAGTTAGTTAAAAAGAGCACCCTTTCTCTTTCCTTCCTGGTTTCTTAAGAGCCCAAGGTACCGAACATGAGGATTTTTTTCCTGATTTTTACCCCGTAACAAACACTGGGGTCAGTTGTACTGAGTGCCAATCAGACAGTGACTTCTATTTTTTAAAAAAGTAGATGGTCTGTTGTGTGTGCTGAGATTTGCTATGGATCTGGCACACAAGCTTCAAAGGTCCACTTCTGGCCACCTTCAGGACCTGCAGTGACCTTGGTTATTGCTTTTATTTTATTTTGTTTTTTAGGTTCTAAGCTTTTCAGAAGGAATATGGCTATCATCATCTACCTTGCAGTTCAAATTGCTGTTTTTTTAAAGGGTCATCCATGGAAATTATGTCTCCCTCAAACTAAAGTACTGACTACTAATTTTAAAGATACTTCAAAACAGTTTTCTCAGGATGGCTTACAATTCTAAATTTTTATCATTAGAACAATAAAAATGCAAGCAGAGGAATACAAATATATAAGTATTATCCAGTCCTTCTGGCTGGATTGGACCAGAAAATCAATTCCTCGGAAAGACTAAAACTACTTTTATTAAGATTGGCTATAATAACAGAATCTTTCAAATCTAATTTAGTTCGATGAATGAGGAAAATGCTTCTGAATGTTATTGCTGTGGACTTTAAAAATATTTCAGCTACTTTTATCTAGGTAACAGTTCCTGCATGTCTCTGTCAAAGTTGGACTCCTTACTCTGTATATGAGGTGTGTTCAGCTTTGGCAACTTTAAAATGTGTGGACTTCCAACTCCTAAAGTTCCTTAATAGATGGAACAATTATTAACATCAGTCCAAAATCAATCCACTGCAGAATGAAGACTTTATTGAAGATTACAGACTATTACACCTGTCCAGCATGCACTGATGAATAATGTGTCACAAAGTTGGTGCTGATTCAGCAACTGCAAATTGATCTGTACCAATTTGGCCCTTCAAGTCTTATAGTTGTGCACCTATCACTGCTGTAATAAAGTCCATCTACCTTACTTCTAGTCATCCGTTTTCTTATCACCTTCCTTGACTTCTTAAGAGACCTGGGTCATTACATTATATGTATAAAATATGATAATTTGAGCCTGGTCATTTGTGCCTTGAACAAGAACTCTGGATTGATTTATGACTTGTTTGCTTTCTTGACCGTTCACAGTCTTCTCAGGAGTTATCTTGAATACCAAAGCATGAATAATCGATCCATTTCTGTTCTGCTTCCTCAAAGTTCAGCTTTCACTTTTAGAAAGTGACACAAGAAAACTCCTTTAATAATTCTGATCTTTGTTGCATCTGAATATCTTTTCAAGGCCTTCATTGTTACCTTACCAAGTACTAGTTTGTGGTAGGGGTGGAGATTGGTGTATGTATGTTTTCAATTTCCAGGCTAGGTTGAGACAGAGTGATTGACCCAAGGTTACCTAGCTGACTTCTGTACCTAAGGAAGGACTAAAACCACTACATCACATTGGATCTAGGTATGTAGCCAAAGCTATGTATGAAGTGGAAACTGGTGGTGGGAATTTTCTGTTAAAATAGTCTAGCCTCAAGTTGGAATTTACTCTGGGAACACTGAGAGGCAGGGAAGGGAAGGCATAAGATTTCTTGCACTGAATCTTTAACACACACTTCAAAACACACTACAACTGTTAATCATCAAACAGTCTATTTTGCTGTGGTACTTATCAAGGGAACATTTTATTTGGCTCTGAGATATGACTAGCGTGCGCATTTCCCCATGTTTACTTTTATTGCAGTTGAATAAAAGGGCTCTTCCCTTAACTTGCCTAAGTCTGCCCCTGTTTGCTCTCATTCCTTTGGTATTCTTTGGCTCCTTTTTAAATGCTCCTAACTTCGGCTTCTTATGCCTCTGCCTCCCCGTGGAACATTTGGCTTTCTCCTAGCATAATTTCCACTTGTCCAAGAACAGCTTTTTGCTTCAGTTGTTGCCATGGGATGTTACTATGTCTTTGGGTTCTCCATAACCATTGAAAGGAGAATGGCTCTCTGTGCACATTTAGACACTTTGCCAAATGTGACAAATGGCGGACATCCCTTTGCTGGCTTGCTCCTTCCAGTCTTGGTTGAGGTATTCTGAAGAAACGTAGCTGTACTGTTGTTTCTCTTCCTGCAGATCTGGAAGGAGAGTTTTTCTTGTCAGTTTTTTCCCTCATGCTGAGCTTCCTCAGATCTGCCAGATATATTCCATTTTAATTCAAGCAAACCCAGAACATTATTCATTTGGGCATCCGGGGAAGAAATGCTAGCTAAAATCCATTAAATCAAAGTTATAGAATTGGAGAACACAAACTCATGGTTTATGCTCACCTTTCAGCTGGGTTATTAACTTAAGCAGAACCACAGTTTCAAATAGGAGGAGTCTAGTTTAAATGAATGTATATGTTCTGAGCTCTTTGTCAAGGAACAAAAAAATCACATCTATTTTAATTCTTTGATGCTTAATTCCCAGAAGATTTATTGATTCCAAACATGGTAACTTACAGTTTGAAATGGTTGTTGTGTTAAAGAAAAAAAAATATTTAAAGCACTGGATTTGCAGTTGCAGATGAAGATAGTTTATTTACCTCTGAGGAAGTCAGAACAGGACTTCTTCTGACTTAAAACCGTACAAAGTTTGAAGGCTCTATGTGTACCTATGTTTCCTGGACAGAGAGATGTAACTGAATCACAAATACAGAAGAAATAAGCCAAAGCAGATTTATGTGACTGCCCGTCTTAACTGAGGATGTTTCACTCCTGCAGCAGTCTGGAGATAATTCTAAGTGCAATGGAGGGATCATTGCAGTCAATGAAAGGTCGGTGAGGTTTAGGCAAAAGAAAGAAAATGAGGGGAAATGTGGCTTTTTAGAAAATCAACAGAAACATCCATTTAGAAAATTCCCATTCCGTGACTTGCTTCTTTACATTGGGAGGTTTATTACCTGGAGTAATTCACCACCGTTTATCCCACATTTCTCTTCCTGCAAACCTAATAGTGCAGGAGTTTCATTTCCTCCAGAATTGGACAAAGGTGTCAATAGTAACGAAGAGGAGATTGACTAAGTGAGCAGTGCCGGCATTATTATAGTTATATACCTATTCCTACATACACACATAATCATCTACTTATTTACCATACTTGTAGACTACCTCAATAGTTTGACACCACTTTCCATCTCATTTGCTGCATCCTCTCCAAAGGCAAGGCCATGTGTTAAACTGTGAAGATTAAAGAATATATTACCACTGTTAAGGCACTAGCTAGAGTTGAGCAGAGTTCCCACATACACACACAGCTTCCCTGTGGCTTCCATTGGCTGTTTAACTCTTCCTCCCCAATCTGGGCATTGCAGATGCTGCAAGACCTGAAGACTGAATGGGCACATCTGAGTTGTTCCCAATTTTTTTCCTTCCACTCCTCTGCACAATTCCTACAAGCTTCTTAACTCCAGTCCACCTAAGCAGTCAGATCACCACCACTCCACATTCATGCAAACATAAGCCTTTCACTATTTGGACTGGAAATTCAGGCATGAGCTTCTGACAGACTGTAAGGAAAAATGCTCATCCCATCCATTTAGACCAATTACATACTTTTACTGAGCTGGAAGCCTGAGGAATGTAAGCTCAAAAGGGCCACACTTCCAGCTCTGTTGCCACAAGTGGGCTAACTTTATCAAACTTTGGCTGTGTCCCTCAATCTTCTTAACATCTTCTACTGCAGCTAATCTTCCCACAGCCCCCAATCCCTGACCTTTCCAGCAGTCTCCTGTTGCCTTACTGGTCTCTTAGTCTGCCTAGCATCTTCCTGCTACTGCTAAATCTCTAGCCAACCCAATTCCCCCCCTTCAACTAAAGCTGCCATGTAACTTACCATGATCATCATCCTTATTTCATGAGAACTGGACCAAATCAGTTCCATAACTGTTCTGGGTATGCGGTGGCTGACCACTGACCTGATTCTGTATTGTCCCACGTTGCTTTCTCCACTTCTCTGTAGGGGACAATTGATAAATTTGGGCTACTTGAGAACAAGAGAAGGTGAGTTCCAGAAAACATATGAATGAATAGATTTCATTTTCTACGTGTTAAGACTTCGACAATCATCTCTTTACTTTTTTATAGATATAATCTAATTGATTCCATATGATTGAATTTTTCCTGCCCTACAAAATTCTTGAATTCTACTGATAAACAATAACCAAATAAAATTTCTGCTGGTGTGTGCATCTTAATTGCAATTGATGTATAACTGCTATGTAGTTGCTAGATGTACCTCCAGAAAAAAGAAAGCAATGGAACATTCACTGTACTTTCTCTGAATCAGTTTTATTCTTTCTTTCCAAAAGTAGTATATGACCTAGATTGCTGGAAACAGTTGAAAAGAAATAAGTCTGCTGGTTTGTCTATTGTTTGCATGGGCTTCTAAAAAGGGTGATGCCATAGTCTTGGAGCAGTCTGAATTGCTAAAAAGCATGAAGTGCCCTAAGCCTTACTTAAATCTCCATTAAAAAAAAGCAGGATATAAAAGACAGCCCACAACCTTCTTTTTAGATCAAATCAAAACTAATATTTAACTCTCAATACAAAAGGCTTATGGTGTTATTGTCCTTGTATAAGTTTTTCAAATCACTTAGGGAATTTTTGTTGGTTTTCATTTTAGATGCTTTTAAAATGTAGCACTGGATTGTACCCAGGAAAATTACAAAAAAAACCCTTAGCTTTGGAGTCTTTGAAAAATACTTAACTATAAAAATGAAAATCAGATCAGATCTACCTATACATGTACTGGTGTTTACGTATATGATTGTCAGTTATTGGTAGTATTAGTAATAGAGTGTTGTAACTATGTAGTATTCTAGAAATGGTTCACTTAAATTCCTTTAAGCTCAATTCTTTTCCCAGTGCAAGAATACAAATTAAACTTGGTACATGGAAATTCAGCCTTAATCTGTAGAACAGCTTTAAAGGCTTCATGGCAACCTTAGAGGATGAATCTTGTCTTTCTTATATTGTCCTTCTAATGCAATTCAAGTAATGCACTATGTTTCAATCTGTGGAAAGACATGCATTATATGCATATCTAAACAATACAAACCTCTTGGTTATTCCCAGTAGCAAGGATAATTTATGAAAGCTCTGAGATAAAGGTAATGACAATCTACATTTTATGGCTTTTGATTTGTGAAAGGCAAAACTTTGGCTACTTTGGGGAACAGAGACTTAAGGATTATAGTGTTGGAGTGGTGACATAATGGTCTTAGTCATATTGAAAGCTAGGATTTGAAGATTTGAAGATTTTTGAAGAAGTGGTTTTGAGTATATGTATACGCATGCTCATGAGTGCATTTGGATTTCTTTAGCTTGCATTCACTTGGTGAACCCCACCAAAATTGGTGCAAATCATGTTCTGACCCAAATTCCTTTGTTATTCTGTCCTCCTATGCCTACTATCAATTTCCTTATGTAATCTCTCACTTCATAGCCACCTGAATCCTAAAGTTCTGCTGCATTTAGCCAAGCTTGGATACAATCTAAACCAATCCTGCAGGGACAATCTTCCATCAGATGACGACCAGGTATCAGCAGGTTGCTAGAGCAGCTGAAAATTACTAGTCTTTTTATCTGAGCCATTCTTTACCATTTTGTCTCATGCCATTCTCCATCACCATCATATTTTTTAAATTGAAAGAGACTTTATTTGCATTTTGCTGTGCATGAATCAATCCTTTGTCTTGTCCTTAATAAGGCTGGCTCTGCACTAAGGCTGAGTAGGCACTGGCCTAGGGGCATCAAATTTTAGGAGTATTAAAATAGAAAAGATTTCTTAAAAAACTGAAAAATGAGCCTGCATGCCCACTCAAGAGTTTAATATAATTTTGCAGAACTGTTGCCATATGACAACAGTGGGTATTGATGTAATTAAAATTACTTACTGGAAAAATGTTGGATACAAAAAAAAATGCCTGGGGCTGAAAATCTTAAGTGTGAAGCTCAAAAACATGAAGAAAAAGAAAAGGTCACCTTTTCGAAATTTTCAACAAAATCAGAAGATGAACAAGCCATAGGAGGCACCAGAATAAAACTTCATCTAGGGCGCTAACATGTTTAGAGACTGGACTAGTTCTTGATATAAACCAATACACTTATCTTGGCCTGAGTTAATTGCCTGTTACTGTAAATTGGCTTCTCAGCTAATAATCATTCATTAAATCATGCGTCCAGTTACTGACAATTTGCTTCTGAAATTTAGTTGAAGAATTTCAGGTCGGAAATGTGGGAGGAAAACAGAAATGGTTCAGATCCTGATGCTATCTTTGGATAGGAGGGCACAAAGGCCTTCTTACAGCTGAGTACAGGACTTCATTAAGTAGTTCTGGAAATGTTTCATGAGCAGACTTAGATCTCTGTCAAAGCAAGGTCTCTACTTCTATCCCCTCCATGTGCTTCCACTGACATGTCACCAATATTGTCTGTTTCTTTTTCTAAATGGATCTTTTAACCTCCCAGTATTTCCCTCTTCAGCTCTAGAAAGATTCAAAACCATAGATCCATCTTGCTAAGCCTTGTTTAACTGATGGATAATGGTTTCCCAAATAGGAGTGGACTTTTTGTTCCAGTATTTTCTCCACTGAGTAAGCAAAATTATGCCTAACTTGTAAAGAATCATAATGAATATCTAAGAAGGATATGAAGAATATTCACAGCTGCTGATTTTCTTTTTCCTAAAATAAAACATCTATACCTGAATAAAGTAGAATGATTTTCTTTTTCCTTAAATAAAACATCTATACCTGAATAAAGTAGAAGCCAAAAGTTAACAGGAATTACAGGCAAATTTGGCCTTGGAATACAAAATGAAGCAGGGCAGAGATTAATGGAA
>JANHZU010001978.1:22175-33324 GCA_032468055.1 Acrochordus granulatus
AAGTACTTTGGCCACATAATGCGCAAGGAGGACTCATTAGAAAAGACTGTGATGCTGGGAAGGATTGAAGGGAAGAGAAGAAGGGTACGGCAGAGGACGAGATGAATAGATGGCATAGTCAGTGTGATGGGTATGGGTTTGGGCAGACTCCGGGAGGCAGTGCAAGACAGGGGGCCCTGGCGTAATGCAGTCCATGGGGTCGCGAAGAGTCAGACACGACTGTGCAACTGAACAACAACATACCTGAATAACACTTTTATTCAGGACCAATTAAATGGCCCAAGAACATGTAAACTTTTCTTGTATTTTCTCGTAATTTTCTTATATTTCTCCAAAATTTTTTGGAGAAAAATTTTCTCCAAAATCCTTCATTAAAGATGTAATGTGAAGCAAGAGGTGGGGAACAGTTTCCAAATCAGGCCAGATGTTCTCAAAACAACGGCCAACAATAATATACTTACACTCCACAGTCATCTCTTGACATCCCTCTTTTAAAACCTTCAATTGACTCCAGTCCTGGTGCTAATCTTGCATAATTTTATCAAGTATGTGCATGAGGATGCTGGTTTGGCACAAAATAATGATTCATTAGAAATTCACTTAATTGCTACCAAAGGACGGAAAAAGAGTATCGTAAAGTACTGCTTGATTTTCTTTTTTAAACAAAAATTATGGGCAGCTTTCTTTTTAAGAAAATTTTTCTTTTTAAGAAAAATTACGGGACAACTTTTGCTCTCAGGTTTCCTCCTGAAGATTTATAAAAGGGAATTCCAAGCTTAGTCGCCTTGAGAACTTTCCAGAAACATCAAGGAGAGATTGTAACTGCATTCATGTTTATGGAAAGCAAAGATTGCCAGAACAAATATCTTTGAAGATATGAAAATAATTACGTGGGAAATATTTGTGGCATTTGGGAGGTGTGGTGGTTAGGCTAGAATCTTTGTTCCAACTACTCACATTCGGTGTCTGAACAATTGTCACGTAAGCACACACACAGACACATACACTTACTTTGTGAAGAAGACTTTTTATAGCTTTTGCCTACTGTATTGTAAAACTAATCCAGATGGTGAAAGGCTGGCAAAAGGGTGGTTGCTTGTATGTGTAGAGAGACTTGAGAGAGAAACTCATATATTCCTGACACATTCTGGAAATGTGTGATGAGAAAAAAAGCAATACTTACATTTACATTGATTGGAAACCTCTTCTGAACTTCAGAAAAAAATGAATTTACTATCTAAATGGCTTTGGTGATTAGATAGGATAGATAGTAGAAAGATAAAATCTACAATTGTACTTGTATCAGCTCTGAAGAAGATCAGAAGCCGCTTCTGCATTTTTTTCTTTTCCATTTTTTTCACTTTAGCTTTCTCAATTTCCTCCTTTTTCTTTTTCCCTTCTTACTCTATTTTAGTTTGTGTGAATTTAATTTTTAATTCTGTGTTAACTTTTACTTTTTATTATTTTTGACAACTATATTTTTTTTAAAAAAATTGAAGGCTGACTGGGCATTATAGGAACAGAATGCTGGATGAGATAGGTTTTTGTCCCAATTCCACAGGTTATTACATTTTTCTTAAGAGCAAAAGGGAAAACTTACTTAAAAGTTGAAGGAAACTCTGCTAGAGAGGAATGTTTAGACTCCTTTCTTCATGTTTGTTGTCTTCACCATCCCATTTTAGCAACCCTAATAGTCTTTTGAGTTTTAGAAATATAGGGAATTATTCAGGCTTTGCAAAGTAAAAACACAGATTTAAGACTTTCATCATATATTTTTGACTGTATTGAGCTTGATAGGGTATCAGAATGCCCCAGCTACCAAAAAGAAAATGGACAAAAAAGTGAGGGTGTTTTCTGCACAAGTTAATTCCAGCTAAATAAAACCTACGTTTTGAGAAGGCACCATTCATGAATCTATCCCAGTTGTATCGCTGATTGTAAAGGAAGCATTGAGAATATTTATTAGATGGGGAAAATAGGATGGAATGTTATGAGTCAGTGTCATTGTTCAACAAATGTGCATTCTTTCTTACACAACTGAAAACCTTTGCAGATAAGAGCAATTAAGGATTTGGATAAGGCTAGGCCACTGGAAGAGATCATAGAGTGCTTTAAAAGGACACCTAAAACAAGCTGCCTCTTTCTCTTTGTAAAAATGCATTAAACAAGAAAAATAGCACTGTTGGAAATTTTAAAAGCCTCCATGACACCCTTCCAACTAGTCCACATTACATTTCAGCAATGTTTGATTCCAGGTCACAAAACAAAGAACCACCTATATGCCTCCCATTAGGAGACTGGAAAATATCAGTAACTTAAAACCATCAGAAATCCCATCCGGATATGGAAATCTTTTACACATACATGAGATTCCCCAGGCAGCCCATTCAGGTAAATATTTCTTTCAGGATACCAGATATCACACTTATTAATAAATAAAAGATCTCTTCCTCTGTGTAATTGACATTTCCAACTGTAATGTTAATTAAGCAGGAAGCCAGTTGATATGATAATTAAGTGGAAAAATCCCACAAGCTCAGTAGGGTGCCTAACCACTAAACACCTCCTTCTGGCCATCCAGATAATTTTCCCAAAATTCCTAGAGGACAGGCTCTGTTCCTGGGAGAAGCCAAAGGAAGGGTATAAAGATAACCGCTCCTGCAACTGTGACTTTGTAGCTGCCTCCAAAGCTGTGATTACCTATCATGCCTTCAGAATAAACTCTGCTTCCAGCAACTTGCCCATGTGGGTGTTCTTTTAAGATGACCTGGCCTAGATTTGAACATTCTTCAAACAGTACTATGAACTAGAACAATGGGAATTAAAATGATATACTTTTGGACTGCAACAGTTTGACTTAAAATGGCATAAAGTAAACTAAATTAACAGATACAGTATGATTTCATTACCACAAAAAACAGTGACTATAAAGTTGTGGTCAATGATTGGATAACATATCTATGTTACATGTACTGAGTACATCTGGATTTCTGTGGCCATAAAAGTGCAGACAAAACAAAAATGTGTCCAGCTGGAACTCAGTGCTACGAAGAACTATTAAACCTTAGAGGAACTTTGTGTGCCGTCTTCAAACTCCAGTGTTGGAGCAGGTACTAGGAGTTAATTTTGGAAAGTCCTCCTGTTCATATGGATTCTTTCAATCCTTTTGAGGATATGAACAAGATATATGGAAAGATGTGGGTCGCATAACGCTTGCCCCTCCTGGCTGATTAAACTGAACTGCTCAGTGCTGGCCCCATGGTTAAAAGAGATTAATGCCATATTGCATGAGAATGTGTACCCATTTGCTTAAATAAGGTAGTCCTGTGCATTTTATAATAAAAGCCCTCCTAGTTCCAAAATATATGTATAATATCTAATTAGTAACTTCAGTTTCTAGGTAAAGTGATTGGTAACATGATAGCCTTCAAATGTTTCTGGATTATCTAGACTAAGACCCATTTTACTGAGATATGGTACTAGCAGTGCATTGATCACCTTGGTGGATGGCTTACACAAGGGAAAAGTGTGACTTTATTAGTTTTCTTGGATCTATTGGTGGCTTTTAGTTCCATTATGTTCAGTATCCTTCAGATTGGGGAAACCAGTGCCTCTTGTTGGAATGAATACAGAAAGTGGTGTTGAGAGGCCATCTTGACCCCTTAGTCATTGATCAAGTAGTCAGCTCAACATCTACACAAAACTGATGGATATTAATATTTGAAGCCACATTGCTCCTTACTGTCTAATTTCAAGAAACTAATCAATACCCTTAAAAGTTTGCTTAAACTTTGTACTGTGCTAGAGGAGAACAGGATTAAATTAAATCTGGACAGGACAGAGATGTGTTCAGAAGAAAAACCTCGGGACTGAAGTGAAACCTGTTGTTTGAATGGGGCTACACCCCCCCCCCCAAGATCATATTCACTATTTGAGAGTGCTTCTTGACTCACAGCTGCCATTTGATTTACAGGTGATAGCTGTGGTGAAGTGTTTACTTCTACAATTATGCTAGAGGGCCATCTGTGATCCATCTTGAGCCAGCTGGATTTAGTGACAATTATCAATGTCTTCATTACATTCTGCATTATCTACTGCAATGTGCTTTATGTAAGCCTGCTTTTGAAAAGTATCTAGAAATTGCAATTTGTGCAAATGCATGTATTTTGCTGGTACAAGAAACATGGGTCATATGAAAGCTCTGCATTGGCTACTAATTACCTATTGGATACAATTTAGGGTCTTGAGAATTGACCCTTAAAACATAAATGGCTTATGACTTAATGATCTAAGGGACTATCTCATTTGCTAGGAAACCACCTAATTACTTAGATTAGGAGAAAAGGACCTTGGGGTTTTGAAGATGCACAGTACTCTCTCTTGAGTGTACCCCCCAATTGAATCTATGAAAAATTTTCTTCAAAAAAATGTAGGTCTTCACCCCAATCTTTGTCATTATTAGGAACATGGTAAAAGTAATTTTTTCTCTAAGTTTTTCTTAGGTGAATTGGTTCTGATATTCATGATGTTGATACAAATTTTTATTGTTTAACCTTATAATTAACATTTTTAATTGCTGTAAACTACCTTCAATGTTGAGAAACCATAAAGCTGTAACACAAGTAAAATTACAACTCAATAGTTTACCTAAAGAGAAAAGATTAAAGAGATGCTGATAATTATGCTCAAATGTTTTAAAAGGTTCTCCAGAAAGGGGAGTCTTATTTTTCTTACTCCAAAAAGTCTTGAAGTAGATGGGAATGGCATTGCACCAGGTTCAAACAGCATACTGGCTGAGAAATTTTAGGAGTCCTGGTCTCAACCCATCTGGAAAACACCAGATTTGGAAAAATTAGCTTAGATCCTGCATAAAGAAGAAGGGTTGAATTAACTAAAATCCAAGATCATCCTGATTCAGTTTTAAGATTTTGCAGAATGTTATCTTTGGGGTGACCCACAGAAAAAGTTTGGCAATGGAAGGACAGACACTGAAACTGAAGCTCCAATACCTTGGTCACCTAATGCAAAGAGAGGACTCACTGGAAAAGACCGTGATGCTGGGAGAGATTGAAGGCAAAAGGAGAAAGGGATGGCAAAGGATGACATGGTTAGATAGCATTGTAGATATGATGTGTGTGGATTTGGGTGGATCCCAGGAGGCACTGTAGTATAGAGAGGCCTGGAGTGCTGCGGTCCATATGGTCATGAAGAGCTGGACATGACTGAGCAACTGAACAACAAAGAAGATTTTAGGCCACCTTTTGTTTTTATGCATCAGAGTGTACAATTCATCAGATAAAGCTATCTTCTAGACACTATAATGAAAGGCAAATGGAGCATACAAGGGTTGCAACAGAGCAAGGGGCAAGTGAAGTATAGAGTCTATTTCCCGAGTCTCCAGAACACAAATGTATAAGCAACTGTGGGCTCCTTGGTGTTCTCTGAGCTTGGTTGTTTTCTTGTAGATGTTTCATTACACAATTAGGTAACATCATCAGTGCAAGAAGGATTTCCTCTGTTTAAATACAAATGACTTGTCCAGTCATTGTGGGTGAATGTTTTTGGTGGTTCCCTCATTAGGTTGTTATGTTTACTGTTTGATTGTTTGTCTAAGTTGGTAACTCCTTGATTAGGGTATTGCCTACTGCTTGATTTTTTGTTTAGTATTAATCTTATGTTAATCTCTGCTTATTTGGATAATGCTTAATTGTTTGTCCAATGTTGCTCCTGGTGTTAATCCCCTGATTTTGTGGGTGATGACTGCTGGCCAGGGGGTGTTCTGGTCTTTTTGTTTCCTTACTAGCTTTTTTACTGTCTCTTTTGAATGGTATGTAGATGTTATTTATTTCTACGTGCTTTGTTGATGTCTGATTTGTCTAAGTGTCAGGCTTTCCACAATTCTCTACAGTTTTTGGATTTGGCTTGGTCACGCAGTGGCAGAAGCAGTAAAGATGCTGGGCTTGTTGGCTGGAAGGCTGGTGGTTTAAGTTTGAGACCCAAGAGCTGCCATGTAATGGGGTGAGCTCCTGTTGTCTGCCTAGCTCCTGCCAATCTAGCAATTTGAAAGCATATAAACATGCACAGCTGAAACTCAAATATTTTGGCTACTTAATGCGAAGGGAGGACTTATTGGAAAAGACTGTGATGCTGGGAAAGATTGAAGACAAAAGGAGAAGGGGACGGCAGAGGATGAGATTGTTAGATAGCATCATTGGCATGATGGGCATGGATTTGGGTGAGCTCTGGGAGACAGTAAAGAACAGGAAGGCCTGCTGTGGTTCAGATACGACTGAGTAACTGAACAAAGATAAATAGATATCACCTTTGGTGGGAAAGGTAACAGTGTCCATGAACCTCAGCATATACTCATGCTGGCCACATGACCACAGAAGCATCTTTGGACATCTTGGCTCTTCAGCTAGGAAAAAGATGAGCACTGTCCCGTAGAGTTGGCCATGACTGGCAGGGGAAATCTTTATCTTTTAGGAAGCTCACAGTTTCTTAGAACATCCAGAAAACCAGTTTCCACAAGTTTCACAGTCTCCATCAACACCCAGATAATCAAGGATTAACACCAGAAGCAACACCAGACAAACAATCAAGCAATGAACAACAGCCTAATCTAGGAACTACTAAGGAGAAAATAACGCCTCCACTGACACTGACAGAGCAAACTACAATATATAAACAGATAGAAAACTCCACTTCCTTTTAGCACTGAAGATGTTACCTAGCCAGGTAATGAAAAAAAGTCTGCATGAAACAGCCAAGCTCAGAAAGCACCAAGGGCTCCACAAGTCAAAAATTGTTTATAAAACCCTTTATTTAAAAGTAACCAGAACCAAGTATGTATTATAGGTTAAATTTCTTGCTCAAAGGAGTGGTATTTTATACAAGGAACTTTGTATATCCACAACAGCATAATGTGATATATATGTTAGAGAAGGGATCTGAATGTGCAGGTGAGTGGCATGTTGGAATCATACAGCTGTAAGACTGAGCAGAGCAATTGCACCCTTTAACTCAATACTATACTGAAGCTGTAGTTCTGCATTAGGAAAGCTGTCTTGGAATGAGATGGTTAATTCAGGATCCTTTCAAACGCCTCTGAATGCTTAATTTCTAAATGCTTGTTGCAGAGAATTGTTTTTCTCTTATGAATTTGGGACAGGCTACATCAGAATTCCTATTCATGCTCCTGGAAAATCCATTTCCAATTGGCTACACTTGGAGGGAAGGATTATACAAGAGGAAATACCCTTCCTCTTGGGTGATTTATTCCTGCTCAAATGTCTGAGAATGAATTTTAGCAATTTCTCTCTTCCAGATGAATGCCAATAATTCCAAAAACAACCCTCCAAACAAAATTAATAGTTATGCTAAATTGTTACAGTAAAAAGTGCAAAGTATCTTAAAAATTAACCGATTTGGCATGGTATTTACTCCACATATCAGGACAGCAGTATGGCATTCAGAGATGCAAGGTATTCTTCAACATCTCTTATTATGTTGGTATTGCCCCCAAATTTAAAAACAAAAAAGAAATAAAAATAATGACATAGGAAAAATGGCTAATATCGCATGAAGTCACCAAGTCTTTCACAATCTTCTTGACTTTAACATGTTTATATGAAATTAAGGATTTCAGTATTCTTGTATGATATTTCAGGCAGTTCATCCTGGAGAAGGTTTTTCTATGTGGTTGCTGAGAAATGCCCAAGATATCCCAATAAACCTACTCACATAAATCTCTTAAAGCTATCAGATCATGGCTGCAAAAATCTATTAGAAGAATCTATTCGAATTTAAGTTACTTTGTTGCCATTTAGTGGTTATCTGGATCATTCCACCATACATATATGGGAGGTATTACATATGCATAGGTTCAATCACATATATTTCTATGTCTAGAAATGTGATATATATTTCTACAGTGCATATATCACATTTCTATGCCACCAATTTCCAGAGACTCTTGGCGGCTTACATAGATTAGAGGTTATACATTTCTTTATTTTTACCCCGCCCCCCCTTGGTTGGCTGGCGATGTTCATATTCAGGGCATCCTCTGAGACTCCTGCTCCACTCCTGGGGTGGGTACCGACTTGCTGTTCCGTCGCTGCTCCGTCAATTTGCTGGCCAGCAATATATATATATATATATTGGGGATATGCACAAGATAGGAAATGAGTGTTTTAAGCTCCCAGACAAATCATCATATTCTGGAGATTTTGATGAAATGTTCAGATTATTCAAGGTTTGGTAAAACCAAATTCTATAAATGTTTGGCTGTTCTAGGTCCTAGGTGAAATAAAATCTGAGCAGGACAAGTAGGACATTATTCCCACTATGGCATATCCCACCAGCTTTCAACCCTATTGTAAAACTGCCTCCTGTCTTCCTTTGTCAGCTACCATTTCTGCCCCAAAACAGCGTATCTCACTCGTTTTAGTATTCCTATCACTGTTTGTTCTTTTCTTCCTTTGACTTCCCCAGCAATTAATGTCCTTGATTTTTGCTTATCCTTCCAGCCCACGACTTCTTCTTGGAACAAATCAGCCCTGTTTTTATGTGCATGGATTGAAACAAGAAGAACAGATGTGTGTTTTAGTTCTTGTATGGACCTCCAGAAACCAGCACAATCCACACACTGCATTTCCCAGAGAGAGAAACAAGGCACAAGACTGAGGGGAAAATGGGCACATTTTATTTGGACATAGGGAATTAGTGCCAACATCTACCATATTTTCATGGGAAAAAAAGAGTTAAGAGTACATTATAAGCTATGTTTGAAGATACATTTGGAAATTACGACCTGCCTACTAGGGCAGCCTATGAGATTTTCTGGAGCCAAGCAGAAATAAGATTGTGAATCATGAGTGGCTAGCAACTTATGTCCCTTCTTTAGACAGAATGTTCCTGTACAAAAAACCCTAAGACTTCATGCTTCAAAGACATTTGTGTTTCCCCATATGACATGTCATCTCAAGAACAAAAAGTGCCAGTGTCCCTTGTACAGTGCATATGGAAAGAGGAAAGGGACAGAAGATTGGTTGAATCTCTGATCTCCGGAAGAATAGAAGCAAAAGCAGCTCAGATTTCTCTGTCCCTCATAGTATCTGGGAATAAATACAACTCAGGTTGGTAGAAACTTAAGGTAACAAAACAAAAGTTGCCAAGTATTCCATATTTGAATCTGAACAATAAAAATACTTCAGATCCAGTACTGGTGCAATTGCTGTACTTGTTAGGGCCCCCCAAAAAATAACTCTGGAACTTCCCCTGAAGTCAAATATGCATTTTCCTGACACTGCTCAGCCACCAATTAAGGTGAGGAAAAGGTAAAGCTTCTTTAAGACATTGCAAACAGTTACAGGAAATTTCCTCATGTTGAGTCTAAAGCACCTTTTCCATTTCAGATCCAACTATTTTATACTTCTGAAAGAAAGCTACCATTTTTTTTCATATTAGACAAGATCTTTTTACAGGCTTTGTTAGGCAATATGGAAATAGTAGAACAAAAGGAAATGAGATTAATATTTTTTTCTGTAAATGACAACTGATGATGAAAAATATTGCCAGATGTATACATTGCTAATGTTCTCATAGTCCAATGATATCGCCATTGTCACCACAAAAAGATGATTTGGAAAAAAAACACAGGAGGTCATAATCCTATCCTATTCATTTATTAACTTGATTTAATGAATGTCCAACTCAAAACGATTCTAGGAGCTTTATATAAAGTACCTTGTAATTCATGCTTTCTCAAAGACCTAGGCTTGTATCCAAATTTATAACAGATTTTAGCTGACATAAATTGTTCAGTCTAGTGTTTGAAGCAAGTCAGAAATTAGCAAAATTTGTTCCTAAAGATGATGGGCATAGGTTTACAAAATTTCTTTTTAAAATATGAGAAGCATAGGATAATTACTTGTATAGGGCCTATCAATCAAGCTGTGTACTGTTTTTCACACTGATTATTTTTTGAAGGGTGACAAAATCAGTATTGTATCTGGAAAAAAATAAAGTGTATGCAGAAGATATGAAAAAATGTCATAAACTATATAACAGATGTCTTGAATAAATAAAATTGGTCACTGCCAGTGAAGATGGAACAGTGAGATTTAGAATTAAACAGAGGCAGCAGGAATAAAATATTTATCACTTCTCAAGTTGTAAGATCCCATTTCTGGAGTCTTAGTTTTACCCAGCCATGCTTCTTCATAAGGGTAGAGTATACATGACCAGCTGGATCTAAAAGGTCAATTGACATCATACAATGAGTCATGGAACTGCCATGAGAATCTATGAGGTGTCCTTAGCAGTGGCAGAGAATAGTTGTGCTGACCTCCTCAGCAGTGGGAGAGACAAGGACTTTATAAGTGTGTACTGGGCTTTAAAAAGAGAGACAAAGTATTGGAGAGGCTTTACAAGAGAAGAAATTGTACCCCAAGTGGGCTAAACAATGGTACTCTATTGTATTGACTCTAGGATAGGTCTGAATAGGTAACATACCCAGATGCACACATGAGATTATTCCAAAGGAAGCTATCAGAAAAGCCCATTATTGGCCCTCCTGCCCTGAGGATGACAAGATCTATATACTTTAATTGATACTCTGCTTTGGAAGACTGAAACAGTTGCCAGCAGCACAGATGAAGGCATGTGGTGCTCACCTGCCATGTCATTCTCCAGAAGAATGCAGGTTCTTATTTCAGGCAGGGAATAGTGAAACTGTCCCGTGTCAAAACCTTGATCCTAAACAGAAATCTGGACTAATGCTATCAGAGTAACCAAATGAATAATTTAAAATCTTGTGGTTTGAGAATCTGACTTCTCTTAGCTCAGAAGCAAAATATTCTCAGCAGCAGCAAAACCAGCTGTGTTTGCATAGCATATTAGACTACAGAGAAATCAATTATATTTAGCCTACTATGTTGTGTGAACCCATCGTGTGTTATTAGCTTATAGTTCATTGCATTGTGCAATCACCCCCGCCCCCAAAATCTGGGTGAATGGAGTCAATTGTGGTTAAATTAATAAAAGAGATGTGGTGTGAATACAGTCCTTTGATACAGTGGGGCAAAAAAGTATTTAGTCAGCCACCAATTGTGCAAGTTCTCCCACTTAAAAAGATGAGAGAGGC
>JANHZU010001978.1:104434-114969 GCA_032468055.1 Acrochordus granulatus
CAGGCCTCTCTCATCTTTTTAAGTGGGAGAACTTGCACAGTTGGTGGCTGACTAAATACTTTTTTGCCCCACTGTAAACAAATGTACGTAACATATGTAATGACATCTGAATTTGTCACATGCAGGTACAAATTGTGAAATGTGGCTCTTTTTTTTAAAAAAAAGTTAAAAGTAAATACAGTTTCTTAAACAATACCTGTATTGGGAAGCATGGATTTTGGTTTTCACAGGTTATTTGGCAATTGATGGCTCCCTGGAAGGAAGGCTGGTTTTCACTTTGGGGTGTAAAGGCAAGGTCGTGGTCTATATATTGACCCCACACAGTGATCATATCAGAATATAACTCATCCTCAGTGACAGCCTCATTAGATGCCTCAATAATTTTTCTTGTCACCTCACGTACCTGGAGGATAATAAGTTAATAAAGTCACCATGTTAACAGTATTTTTTTTTTAAGTTTGCTTGTTTCTCTATGGTTTGAAAGGTTGGCACTTAGATACAGGCATAAGAGCTGAACATCATTACAGAAGTTCAGTTATATATTTAAGGCAAAATTTTCCCCTGCCAGTCATGGCTGACTCTAGGGGGCGGTGTTCAACTCTGATTCACAGCTGAGGGAGCCAGTGTTTGTCTGAAGACACTTCTGTGGTCATGTAGCTGGCATGACTATATGCCAAGGCACACAGAACACTGTTACCTTTCCCACCAAATTGGCAAGACCTGGGGCAAGTAATGGGAGCTCATCCTGTTAAGTGATAGTGCTTGGGTCTTGAACTTCCGAGATGCTTACCTTCTGGCCAACAAGCCCAGCATCTTAACCACTCAGCCACCACACACCCCAGTTATACATTTAATAAGTTATATATTTACCAGCATGTTATTAATCCTTTTGGAAAATAAGAGACTTATTTTAATATTTTGAGGGAGCACCAAATAATTTGATTATATGGTAACTACTAACTATACTCTTACAGTATACATGGCTATTCAGAGTGACTTCCATTCAGTTCAGTAAGACTTACTTTCACATTCTTACTTTTGCATTCTAAAAGGTCTTACATGGCATATCTAGTTATAGAAACCACTGCCATCCCACCAAAAAGAAGATGGGAAAGAAACTGAAATTCACATGGCTTCTGAGGGGAAAGGTTGCTTTCTGGAACCTGTACAAGAGCAAGAACCAATCAGGCAACCAAATACATTAAATGGTATTTATGCAGGTCCAGAGAGCTTTCTCCCAGGTAGAAGTATAGAACTTCTCTTACCTACGATGCAGTAAAAGATTTGCCTTCTTGTGTAACGATGATTACTAACGATCATTCCTGTCTGCAGGCTTCAGCAATGCAAAGGAACAAGCACAGCTGTGTTTTATTTAATGTTATAAAGTACTGATGTTATATGTGCAGACTTTCTTTCTACAGTTTTATGTCTACGAAGTCTGATGTAGCAATGTTCATAGATTTGAGGGAGTAACATTTATCCTAATATGTTCAAAAAGATGTAAGTCTGAATACATTTATCCAGCCCCTAAAACATAAGATGATACTTCCCTCCTTCCATTCATTAGAAGCAAGGCAGGTGCAGTCATCTCCCGTATATCTAATGTTCAGGAAAATGAGGACTCCATCTCAACATTTACCCAATCGCTAGGTTCTTGATTAGAGAGGAAGGGAAGTACCAACTGGATCTTATTCTTTGGGTACTTTCTTACCCTTCTTTTAGGCAGAATGCATCCTATAATTCAAAGGCAAGGAATCTATGTCTCTCCACATATTGCTGAAAGCAACTTTTAGCAATGTGGAAAACTATGATGACAACCAGGAAGTTTAATTTAGTACCATACAGAAGGCTACAACTCTGTCATCCCTATTATAATCCAAGGCTTAGAAGACAATACATACAATTTGCCATAGTTGTCTGAAAGAATCAACGTGTCTTTCCATATCCTAAGGAATGTCAGAGTTTTCACTCTGTAATTGGACATAAAGAGGGTGGCAGAAATGAGAGATATAGTACCTATACTCTGTTTCTTGAACTTTTAATGTTGGTATGTAGTACATATTGTCATCATGAAGATTTTTCTATTCTTCATGAACTCTGGAACTGCTTTGTCTCTTTGAAGCTTATTTTGATTATTGTTAATTGCTGCTGTTTGATCACTTTAGATTTCTTAGATTGAATATTGTTGGATAATAGAATTTTATTTCTCAATATGTTTACTTTTTTTCTTGCTTGGAAGCTTATAATGTACACAGTATAGATGTCTATTAAACAATATTTTTTTTTGAAAAATGATTTCACTCTGTACTGACCGGAGGCAATGGAAATCCATTATGTAAGAAACCAAGATTCCATCCTATGGGCTGGCTTAGTTCATCTTCATAAACTGGAGGAAGCCATCTAACCAGAGCAGTGTTGGAAGCTCCCCAAGTAGGATGTTCCCTACATAATTAAAATAATTTATATAATTAAAATTATTAATTATAACAGTCAATTCCACTATATAATTTCCTTTCTATTCTTACAGGTAGTCCTCAGTTAATGATAATAATTGGAATTTCCATTGCTAATAATGTGATTGTAAAGTGTCATGTGACTGCAATGCTGAGTGATAGCAATCTCAGTGGTTCTCATTGCCATAGTTAAGTGAAGATCACAGGTCAGTAGGTTGGGATCACCTTGTAACTTCCTATCACCTTTCAGCAAGCAGAATCAATGGGGAAGATGGCAAGAAGTCACAAGTTCTGGGAAGCTTGCAAGCAGGCTGGTGAGCAGGCAAATGGTTTCCACGGGAGGTTGCTGCAGCCCAGAGTGAGGCAGCCAGGTGAGGGTGGCTACTGCTGAGTGCAGGTGGCCACACAATTGCACAAGATCTTGCAAATACTTGCAAAGAGCTGCTTTATGAAAGATCAGTCTGAGCATGCCTAAATCAGTAGTGGGAGAAAGAAGATAGGGCAGCAAGGACAGCAGAGCACAGGGGAGATTGGGGGAAGTTGAAGCTCACCCTGTGGTTGTAAATGTGGGCAGGTAGCTAAGCACCAAATGTTGATCACATGACTACAGAAGCCCAGAGGCATAAATACCTCTCATTCAGTGCTATTGTAACTTCAGTCACTGAATAATTGGTTGCTTAGCAGGGTCCACCTGTACTTACTGTTTTACTATAGCCAAGCAAATCTACTTATACCTGTGCTCCTGAAACTGGACAGAAAATAGTAGGAATATTGGAGAAAGTGACCACGTAATGCTGGGATATTTTATGTTAAGGAAAAACAAAACTGAATGCAATGAAATGTATCTTGGACTACAACAGATAGATGTTAATACACCCAGAGTGAAGATAATTGGAATTCCCTAGAGGAAGAAGCTATGATGGAAGGAACTCAAATGGGTGGAAGTCTTAAAGCAGAAGATAATAGAAGCACTGTTGCAAATAATTTCAGTCAGGAGGAAACAAGGAAAAAGCTGGCGTGACTGCAGGTAAAACTTAATGAAGGCACACACGCGCGCGCGCATACCAAAAATGAAAGATCAGGTCATAAAGGACAAAGAGATACTGTGGTCCTGAATTAAAGAATGTGAGGAAGTGAGAGCCCAGAATGAACTGATATTAGTAAAAGATGATTATGAAAATAAAAGTACCTTCTTTAGATGTGTTCAAATGAAAAGTAAAAGAAAAGAATCAATATACTAACTGCTCAGTGAGGGTAACCAAGTAGCAAGGCATGGACAAATTTACTCAACATATTACTCAGTTCATTCCTCTTCAACAAAGAAACTCCAAAAGTTATGAAGGGCAAGAGAGAGGCAGGATTAAAGCTTGAGAGTGATCACAACATGGGTCAAAAAGCATCTCTGACTTTAATTCTTCAGGACAAGATGAATATTAAAAAAAAACAACGAGATAGTCTTCCTAAATCCTCATGTATTATTTCTGAGAGACTCTGTGGAACTTAAGTGCCAGATGACTGGAGGAGAGAAAATGTTGCTCTCCCTTTTCAAAAAGGGGAGCAAAGAAGAAGGCTGTAGGCTAGTCAGTCTGACTTTCATCCCTAGTGGGATTCTAGAGCAGATCACTGAGAGAAGCACTTTATCTTTGCATAGACCCATATTCTTTTTAATCTTTTCAGACTAATCTTGTCTCATTTCTTAAAAAACAATCAGAAAATTGCTTAATAGATTGTGGAAAGATATAGATATAATGTACCTTGGTTTTGGCAAAGTATTTGTAAGTCTCATGTGACAACAACTAGTAGGCGAATTAAAGTGTACCCTGCATAGCATGGAAATTAAGTGGACATATAGCTGGATTGAAAATTGTATCCAAAGAGTGCTTATCAGTAATTCCTTATCAAATTGGAAAGAGGTATAAAGTGGGATTCTACAAGAACCAGCCTTCTATTCTTAATATTTTATTAATTATTTGGAGATGGATATAACTTGCAACTCATACAACGAGTAAAATTATTAGTATCACAGAAGTCAGAAATAATATTCAGAACAGTTTATAATGAAATAATATTCAGAACAATTGCAATTCTATTGCAAGTTACACAATGCAATTCAAGAGAGATTTTCACCAAGTTCTTTACTTACAACACAAGGATCAAATACATCAAATCATTGGTATAGGATACTGTGCCTGGTAATAATATTTGCAAAAAGTATTTTAAAATGTTGATACAACAGTAGCCATTAATCAAAAATTGAGTACAACCCAGTAGTGTGATCTGGCTGCAAAGAAAATGTATGCAGTTTTAGATTGTTGCAATTGAAGTATACTTCCAACCACCAAAAAAGTAATTGTTCAATTCTGTTTTGCTTTGCTCAGACCTCACCTCAGGTATTGTATCAGAAGGTTCAGAGAAATTGTAAGAGTCTCAGAGAAAGGCATCAAAAGGGATCAGAGAAATAGAAACTAAACCCTACAAAGAAAGCCTGGGTTTCTTTAATCTTGAGAAAAGATTATTGGGACTGCCATGATAAATGCTTTTTAAATACCTGAAAAGGAGTCACACAGAAAAAAAATCAGAACTTCTACTCAGATTCAGGATACAAAAAATGGATTTAAATTACAGGAAGGCAGATTACTTTCAACTTCCTAATAATAGGAACAGTAGAAATAGTTTCTCAGAGAGGTGGTGGCCATCCCTACACTGGATGTGTTGAAAAAGGGCTAGACTGCCAATTGTCTGAGATGGCTTAACCTGGGTTCATGCAAAGAGCAGATGACTGGTCCCTGTAGCTTAAATGGCCCCTGTCATTCCCATGATTGTTTGGCTGTGTGTTCATACACACTCACTTTGAGAAGGAACAGAAACTCAGAACTACCAACTTGGACTGCAAATGTCTGGATGACTATTCAATGGCAGCAAAGAATCAGCATTCTTTGTGACTCTTTGTAACCTTTCAATGATTTCAGCCCAGATTCGGTAGCCCTGAGGAGCTTGTCATGATCTCTTCCTTCTTGTTCATTTGCTTTGCTTGATTATTCTTATTTTGGCCATTATTGTGAGAGATTATGACCAAAAGTAATGCTAGTCATAAACAATTCACACATGACGGAGGACTTCATTAATAGTTTATCTTATAAATGGCAGCTCAGTCCAGGCTAGGAAAGCCCAAGAAGAAAAGATTCAAAATATCCAAACAAATTCCACTTTAATGAACTCTCTGATAAAAGAGGGCTGGAGATATTGATGGCAATTTCCAAGTTTCAGTATTTTATTGTGATTCGTTGTATTAAACATCTCATTAAAGTCTGTGCAATCCTTACTTCTTAATCATATCTGCTGTGAAGGGCCTTACAATTATGTTTTTATTTTCAGATTAGACCATGGAGCACTGAAATTTGCCATGCAGGCAAAACTAAAGGGGGAGGGACCAAATGGGGTCATGATCCATGTTGGAATAGTGAGACTCAAAATAAATTCAAGAAAAAGAAAAAACAAGATATAATAAAAAGAAGAAAACCACAAAACAAGCAAATTCTAGTACTGCTTTTATAAATATTATCTGTATCTGAATCTATCACAGAGGGAATTGGGGAGAAAAAAATAAATCTGAAGACTGTCAGCTATACATGTATTTTTTTCTGAGTGGACACTAAGTAGAGAACAATTATTTCATTAATACTTGATTCATCTCCAATATACCAAAGGGCTCAATTTGCAAAGCAGCATGAGACAGTAATACATTTAATTAACTGTGCTAATTTACACTTGAAGGTTGACATATGCCTTAATAAGGCATTCAGATTAGTTGCAATTGATTTGTTTTTACTGAAATGGCATAAAGTTTGGCATATAGTGTTATTTCACTCAATTAAAAGTAATGATATGTTCATTTAACAGCTTAGCCAGTTATTTCCTTCTTGATTGCTTTAATATTTTAGCAGAGAACTGACTATTTCTAGGAGAAAAAAAGTTTCCAGTAGATTTCTGAGGAAGAAGAAGCATGTAAATAAATTAAAGTCCCACGATTGGTTAGATGGATCACTTGAAAGTACCGTGAACCAGATGGTTGTGCTGCTGTGCGTAGAAGTACTGTATTTGTTAGGAATCTCTCAACAGGAAGTGGTAAAATCTAGTGATATGGTTCAAATCTGTCAAGAGGACACTTGTTTATAGACTTAAAATAAATTTATACCTGAGCATAAATGTAATTTTATATGCTAAATTTCTCCATGTTGTTGTTTAATGTGGCTGCACTAAACCGACAACCCAGAAATAGTCCATGGTTTAAATATAGCTATAAATTTGTTTGATATATGGAGATTCATGCCTTCTGAGTCTACCAAATTCCCATTATTTTACTGCCATGGCTTTACTTTTTTCAGAAAAACCTATCTATATTCTCACACTGTCAAATGAACCAAACCTCAACAGTTGCAAGGTAAAGCAAAGCAAAATAGACCACGTGGCACTTTGTACATAATACTAAGGAGTAATGTAACATTACGCATCCAAACAGGAATGCATCTGGTGGAATGCCAAAGCCACTTGTTCCCACTCTTCATTTCTCATTAGTTTTACTTCAGTACAGTCCTCTTTTGTTGCTATGTTAAACTCTGAAGTGAGATTTAAAATGAAATTAATGGATTGTTTGGGGGCTTATTTAGTAGACTAGAATTTAGTTTAAATTAGAAATGTGGTTATTAAGATTTACCTGTTGTTGCAGGCTCCAGTGATACTTCTATATTTATTGGTCACACAACTGTTTTGACACTTAGGGGGTAGTAGCTGAGACATACATCCAGATATGTTGGAAACCACAAAGAGACCCTCATTAAATAACTGATCTGGAATTAAAAAGAAGCCATAATTCTTCATACCAATAATATTTTACTGGTAGCAAACCTTACCACAGGGGATGGTAGAATGATTTACAGATTTAATTTCAAAAACATCTGAACCTAAGGAGAATCACTGTCAACGCAACAAACCTCCTCTAGCAAGGCATATTTTCAATAGGAATATTTGTTAAAAAAGAATTAAAAATGAATTCCTTCTGCCAAGGCTAAGAGTGATAAGCTGATTATTGTGTCTTTTTTACAAAGTACACAACTGTCAGGAGTTGTATTTTTGTTGTTGTTGCTTGGTTTACTAAAATGTTTAGGCAAAAGTAACTCCAGTGATTCTGCAAGAATGATATAGAGGCAGGTCAAAATACTCAAGCAGCAGGACCTGATCACAGACACGTCTAATCAAACAATTAACAAGGATAACCCAATGCATGTCACATTCATAGCTTCTTGCTTCACTCTGTAGAGACCTAACGGTTTAACTATGCAAATAAACACTGTAAGTATAAAAACAGTTTAAATGTCAATTGCTAATCTGCATGAACAATCCTTGGCATTTAGAGGAATAAAAAATATTTCTAAACATTCAAGTGTTTATTACTTTTTGAAATGTCCACATGTACGGCTGGAAACCGAGCAACTCATTTGTTTCTAATAAATTACATGCAACAAACCACAGAACTTATTTAAATATTCTGAAGAAAAAAATAATTTCATTGTTACACACGAGGATTCATGTGTTCTTTTTATGTGGCAAACTTGTTTTTTCCCCTCTGAAGCTCACATACAGTTTTATAAATTTTTTCTTTTAAAAATATTCAAACATTTAAAGTGTTTAGCTGCAACGTCAAGCTTTGTTATAAATTTAAATCTGACTGATGGCAATGCTTTAATCTAAGAGACACAACTCTCACAAGCAACCACAGGGCTCCATTCCCAGTATTATGCTTAAGTATTTATTCACCGTTTGGAGACAGCATGCGTTTATGCTTCTGACGAAGTTTTTCTTTCAAGTTCTGTAGGGAAGTTTCCATTTTTTCAGCTGCTTGAGATAAAACCTCGGTCTTTTGTTCCAGATAGCCAGGAAACTGTGCATAAGCCACTGGTTCACTTCTTTGGTAAAGACTACAACAGACATAAAAATACTAATGAAAGCATTGTTTTAATTGGACTAGTCTCTGTGTTTAGATGTGCATTGGAAAGGCAAGAAATTGAAGTCTCTTTGATCATTGCCTGGAAAAATGCTGAAGAAATATAATTGTCCAATAGAAGGAAAGGCACTTTATGACATATTTTTAAGAACGAGATGACCAACATGTCTTTAAGAATACAACTTAAATTTGCCCTTGCTTAGGTTTTGAGTGTATTTTCTGCTGGCTTTTAATATTAAAGCAAATATTATTTGATGTTTGGCATGATCCTTTGGGTTTTAAGGGTTAGAATTAGTGTTAGGGATGGATGAATCAATCCTTTCCCTGGACAAAGATCTATCTACTGGCTATTTCCTAAAATTTGATTTTTTTTTTTTTCTGTCTATGAATTTTGGCATTACTTTCAAGAACTTTTCGAGTTCTTGAAAACTTAACATGATCGAGATTAATATACATGGAAAGCCTTTAGGAATATGGATGGAAGAACTTGGCAAGAAATGTGAGGGAGTTAAAAAGAACATGCTCATATTCATCTGACTGTGAGAATACATTTACTAAAAGTAAACCACAAAATGCAGAACAAAACTTTTCTACTTCATTCATAACTTCTAATGTTGATGAATGTAGAATAATTCACAATGTTTACTGACCTTCTGAAATATCATCTGCTTCTTGGGGCATATAAATTGATTTTCCACTTCTTTGAGCACCATATGGTTCCTTTTGTATCCTCACTGGGATACAAAGCAACAACAACAATAATCAGTTGAATGGGTGAGAGCATAAAGAGGGATTGTCAGCAGAAGTGGTTGTAGAATAGTCTTTTTCTGGAAGTTCTGTTTTGGTTTCATAAGTAGATTATTTAGTAGTATGAGACAGGGAAAAATCTGTTCAGATCTTCACCAAACTATAAAAAAATAAATCTTTCATGCACTGTATTTATCAATTCTGATCCAAACCAAGTTTTCATTTACTATAAGGACTAATTTACTATAAGGACTTGATATATCACATAGATAACATGGTTGCCCTTCTATTTTTTTCTTTATATTAAGAAAGTGCACTATGATTTAATCTAGCCTGAGGCCATCATTTTATTTCAGAAATTTGTAACTATACAAGAATTTTTAAAATATTTTATTCACAACAAGGAAGAAGAGTCTTTTTAAAAATCTTGTGCATAATAGTGTTTTAAAAAAACCTGGGACATGAGCAGAAGGATTTTATTCCCTCCCCTGATATACAATAGTTTGAATCCAAATTGGATCACGTTTTTAGAAAAGAATAGCAAAATGCTGCATGTTGTATATTGTATCTCTCCCTTCCTCATATACCAGAAAAGCAGTTGTGGCCCAGGCTGAGGCTTGGACCTGGTAATCTACCATCTACCCACCTATCTTTAGCTTGCAGGCTATACAAAAAGAGGTGGCAGTCCAGATTAGGTCTGACCCCTGATATGAATCAAAGCCTAAGTCAAATTTTTCTCTATTTGATCTGAGAAAGTTTTAGAATATTCAGGGATTTCTGAATTAAGATGAATGTGCCCATAGCTATTGGTAGCCTTTGTAATAATTTCAGCAAATAAATGCCATGTGCCATTCATGAATGCCTTGTGTTTGGGCTTTTTAAAGGCAATTAGTACAATAATCATTGAAGAAATGCTACAAAATACAATGGAACCTTGGATTGCGAGTACCGCCATTAACTGGTATTCCACAAGACAAGCAAAATTTTTTTTATAAAATTTGATTCAATTAACAAGCAAAAACTTGCAAGATGAGTTTTGCACAATGAGCTCACACGGGAAATCTCACAACTGAGCTGATGGTTCTTCTCTCTCACTGAATAAGAAGTATAAATTAAGTGAAAGTTGTTCAAGAGAAAGAACTCCAAAGATTCAAATTCCAGTTTCTCCTTCCAGGCTCCCACTCCTCTCTTCCCTCTTGTCTCTCTCACACCAGCCAGGACTCTTTTCAAAGTGAGGGAACATTGACCTTCCATCTTCCCTGTCACTCACACACACACACACCCCTCATCACACAGCACTATCCAGCCTGTCCCCCTCCTGCCAATCTCTTCTC
>JANHZU010001978.1:129252-147760 GCA_032468055.1 Acrochordus granulatus
TGAGCTTGGGAAGACTCCGGGAGGCAGTGCAAGACAGGGGGGCCTGGAGTAATGCAGTCCATGGGGTCGCAAAGAGTTGGACACGACTGCGCGACTGAACAACAACAAATAAGATCTTGAAAATCTCAACTATATTGTACTTGCATGGAAGACCACTAGGAAATCTTAGACTTGGAAGTTGGAAAAAAAATCCTGGAAAAAACAGTTTGGTTCCCAATTACTGCTTAGAAAACATCAGGACATGAGATTACCAGGATTTGACTTTACTCAGAAAAAAGCAGGTCTGCCCAGGCAAGATTACATGGAAGTCTGCTGCCTGGAAGGGAGAGGGCAGCATTTAATTAAGGGACACAAAGCAAGTTGTCTGATCTCCAGCAATATGGCAGCATTGACTCTTCGAGGGAGATGGGCAGTTTAAAAATGTGATAAATAAACACAGTAAATAAAAATAAATTGAGGTCTCAAAAGTGCTGCTTGAGCCTTTTATAAGATGTGCTGGCCTCCTCCATGTTTAATTTACTTATGTCATGGATAGCTACATTTCCTCCAAGGGGCTCAAAGAAATATATGTGGTTCTTTGCCCTCTATCCTCAAATATCTGTCTGTTTCATATTTAGCTGGTGACATTATGGCAGAATCCATTCCTCATTCTAAATACATTCAGGATCAATGATTGGTTTTTGTCTTGCTTTTTCTATACTTTTGTAAAGTTTTTCTTTTTTCGGTGAGAAAGCTATTGGAAAGCTGTATTTCATGTCATTGGAAATTTTTCATTATATATATACTTTTATATGCATTGCTATTCTTGATAAATGGAGTTTTGTTCACAGTTCTCCCCAAGGAGTGTAGTTTTATACTAGCACTGCTAACATAATGTATACTTTTTTTAAAACAAAAAGGAAAGCAAACCAATATATTTTGTTTGGAAGCAAGTTTTCCAAATCCGCACGCTTTGTGTAGATGATTTTCCATCATATGTGTGTTATTTTTTGGCAAAAACCTTTGAGTGGAGAAAGAATGATGCTAGCAGACTCTTTGTGGTAGCTCTCATTTCACTTCTCCTGATCTAAGGCAGCTTTCTTTTATACCGGCTTCTCTCCTGCTGGATCAATGATGCTGATATAAAGTTCTGCCAGGTTGGGGGCTTGGTGAACTTATCTTGGTGTTAACAGAAGATTACTAGGATCAGTTGTAAAGTGCTTGTGCAAAGGACCAATTTGTTTTTTAAAATTCAAAACACAGATAGTCAGGGACCTTCTGGAGGATGAATCACAGGTCAGGATAGTGGCTGGAATCAAAGTCCCACACCTCTGCACGTGCACAGAGCATATAAAATAGTGGCTGGGCTTTGATCAAGAGTTCAGGGTCAATCCTGACTGTTTTGATCCTCCTTCAAATGCCCCTGCACATCCTGAAGCTTCATTCTACATAAAGAGGAGGAGGAGGACCTTCTCTGTTTACTAATGAGAGATCAGTAACTTATGAATGTCAGTCAGAGACGGGAAATTTCAAATCTAAATTCATGTTCACCTTTAGATGCTTTCCATTCTGTTTTAAGATCTACATCTTTTGGAATCAATGGTCTTAGGAATTAACTTGGAATCCAATCATCCACCATTTCTGCATTGTTGTTTTTTAATTTTTCTTAACAATTGGCAGAGGTTAGACTTATGTGTATGCTGATCTCAAATAATCTCTTCTCAGAGGACTTGGCAGTTCTTGGAAGTAGGGGGGAGCCAAAATAATTACATATTTATTTTATTTTTTTAAATTTATATGCCACCAAATTCAAAGCAACATAAATGAAAGTTCCAGTGGTAGGTCATCTATTTTCAGAAAAAATATCTTTATTATAGTGTAACTGATTTCAGACATGGGAATTTACCATAGGAGGGATAAGAGGTGGTTGTTCTTCCACATTACATGGAGCAACTTTCTCTTGTCCCCTCATAGCAATCTGTCATTTCCCCTATTTCTAGTATGGTTTATTGTTTGTTTATTTTCTCTTTCCTCTCAGAGCTCAAGGCTGCTTATATGGGGATCTTTGTTGTGCTGACAGACAAGTCCTGCCCCAAAATCAGCCACTGATCTCCAAGGCTGGGATGGGAAGCAAAACCCTTGTCTCTCAAGGCTGAGTAGATCTTTTATGAGTTCTCCTCATAGGACTTTGGCCCATTCCTCCAATGAAGCAAAGTTGGTCTATAAAAGCTTTTGTAATATAATGCTACTCTCGTTATTTGTTTTTCCAGAAGTCCTGAATATGAGACAATCACATTCTGTCAGATTTACTGTAATTAAAGAAATACATATTTTATAATAAAAGTTGGGACCCCCTACTCAAACACAATGACTTGCAAAAAACCCTGTCATCTATAAGATGGGAACCCAAGGATTGTCCTTGTCCTGCATACAGTTAAAGGTCTTCAGCACACCTAGTGAGGTGCTTGGGAGCAGTAAGCTAAGAGGACATAGCAGCTGGAAATCATCTTGATGTTACTGACAGGCTTTGGAGTGTTTACCATTGGAGAGGCTGTACATGACATGTTTTAGAGATCTGATGTCATCAAAACCCACAAAAGCAGACTTGTTGATTTACTACTCTGCTACATTTTTTATTCTAAATTGTCTCCTATTCTGAATTTTAAAAAATGCAGTTTATCCATTAATTTTAAAGAGCCATGACATAGCAAAACAAAGGATAAGGGTGACATGCACACACAACAAACATATACAGGACAACAAATTGCGTTTTTTCAGCTGGAATATTAAGCAAAGAAGGCACACTTTTAAGGACTGCCTATTACATTAAAACCCGAAACATGTTTTTTGAATACATGTATTGAACATCACGGGGCTCTCTCATCTTTATATCCTCTTTCCTTTTATTTTGGGAGGTCCAATTTGGTTAGAGCATCATTGGTTTAGGCATGTTTTTTCTCAAAAGGTCATAAATAATTATTTCACACTCAGGGGGATATGCTGAAATGAGTTAGAGAGAAAGGATCACTTATACCAGCCCTGCACCCAAATCCTTAGCCTTCACATGATGAATAGGTTGAGTCACTTACCAACATTCATTGGAATAGGTCTTAGTTTGTTTTAAAGTAAAGACCCTCCATTATCAGGGACTGCATTCCAGTAAACAGGAGCTGAACCCAATTGCATAATTCTTCCTTTAGTATGGGAACTCATAGTTTCAGAAGGCAGGATAGTGCCTGTAAATGTGTGGGAAGTGCAGCTAGATTTCATGTCCTTATTTCTCTGACTTGTATTGGGGTCTGTTGCAAAAGCCTTTGTAAATCATAATTTTGAGGAGATATATCAAGATGAAATCAAACATGTGAAGGGAAAAACAAATACAAGGAAATATCTTTTTCTTGTGATGGTTAATTCAAAACAAAATAGCTCTTATTTAAAAGTGCGCTTTGAATCTTGGCTGGAAAGGGATTTAATTCCCAAAATACCTCCCCAAATTTCATTGCCTTCAGGTTATAAATTCTGCATAATCTCTTTTAAAAAGAGAGAAGAAATTATTCATGATTGTGCCCAATTTCAATGCATTGTTGTTGTTCAGTCGCGCAGTCGTGTCCGACTCTTCGCGACCCCATGACTATCAAAAACATATCTAGGACTTTTATCAAGATGGGTCCCCAACTATTTTACTCCTTACTGTATCTACACTACTTCAAGTACTGTGGTTCACTATAGAGTTTGCTTCCTGAGAAAATGCAAAGGCACCAGCTCTATCTCACCTCAAAGAGTAGCTTCCAAGATGTAGAAGTCCTTGCTAGGAATGGACAAATCTGCCACAATCAATTTCACAGTTTCTTATTTCTTCAGGCCTTACTTCCCTCCTTCCCAATATACTTAATAATGTTCTTTTTAAAGCTAAGTTCCATTAATATTGTGTATATTTTTCCTAATATTCAGTTCTTATCAGTTATTTTCCATGCTATCCTGCCGTTTTCTTGCTTATTTCTACCATGCACACAGTACAGAGTTGTGGGAGAGAGTATTGATTCCCCTCACTGGGGGAATTTTCTTGGACTTGCAAGAAAGCAACAGGGCAGCAGCTTAAGGCACCTATTTTACCCCTTAAAACCCTCTGCTGCCCAGTCAAGAATGGATTCCAGCCTTTTCACTGCTAGACTACAGCTCTCTGCCTGTCCTACAAAGCTGGGGCAGTCCTTGACCTGACAGAAATTATGCACTGCTGTGTGATCTACTCACTAGCCTCTAAGTTTCATATCCTATTTTAAAGATGGAGCATCAAGAATTTTTAAAAGTATCTTCAAGCATTTTGGTTGCTGGAGAGTGCTTTGATTCTAGTTTAATCTTGGATTTACTTCTGGGATTACATTTCTTTCTCTTTGCAGGTCCTACGTGGTGCGGTTTTCTGTTCTGCTGCATAAAAATGAGCATATTGAACAAAGCAGTGGTTAGACAGAACAGCCGACAGGCAGAACAATTATCACAATGGTGGATATATTGGAGAACAGTGGATTAGGCATGTATAATAGAAATCCACACCCCATTTATAAATGAAAGCTTCAACCACCTTTTTATTACCTATTTCAGTTCAAATTAAAGTGTGCCGTTAGCAATGGATATGCTTCTGAGCTCTCGGAGTCTTTCATTTGTTCAGCAGGCTTTTTAATGCCATTCACTTGGCCTCAAAGATTCCTCCCCATCTATCCTCCCATTTATACTTATGTGTGAGTGTGTGTGTGTGCATGTTTTTTGTTTTTCCTACAAAGTTGCTTTGCTTTTCAAGTTTGCATTTGGGTGAAAGCCACCCATCCAGAGTCTTTGAAATTGATTTCATAAATTTATTTTATAATTTAGAAACTAGGGAAGATGTCCTTTAGATTTAGCTGTAGACAATGCTCATGGCCCAGTCATCTTTTTATAAGAGGAACTTGAAGAAAATAGAGGATATATTGATAGCACATTTATAATAGTTCACAGAATATTTTTTTCTTCTCATGCTGAGTCTATGTGTGAATCAGCCATCAAATATTATAGGAAAAAATGTACTACCTCCAACCATGTCTGCATATCAGCAGAATGAACTTATTTAATTGCTCCCTTCCCCACAAATAAATACATTCAAATTAACAAGGGACCTTTCCAGAGAGAGGAAAGGAAAGTACTCCCATGGCATAAGAACAAATCTGTGTTACAGTAAATATCACTCTCGAGGTATAGCGGTAAAGATGGAGAAGGGCAATCATTTGGTAGTTGCCTGGCTCAAATCCACTCACTATATGACCCCAAACTACACAGCTTGCCACACTCCCCATAACATTGCCACACTTGCCAAAGCAAGTTTGGTATACAAAAATGTAGAACTTAGAGGTAATCACAGGGAAGATGCTCAAGAAAGTCAACATGGGAACTCTGTTGAACACTTAGAGTCTCCCTAAATAGCGAGATGGGTGGTATATAAATTTAATAAATAAATAATAAAAATAAATAACAACTTTTCAACAGATATTGGAAGTCACAAAAAACACCCCCCTTTAATATGGATTTATTATATTTATATGCAGTACATGACCCATGTATTCACACAAGAGATTGGAAACAGAAGACTTCAGTTGTGCATAGGCCACCAACATTACTGTGTGGCCGTCAAGATACCTCTGATCGTAGTTGCTCAAGTTGGTGGCAGATTTTCCTAGGTTTGGAGATTAAAAAGAACAGTCATATACTGTAATAAAACCTTTTCACAGGTGTCACAGATTTTTTTAAAAAAAACTTGCTTAATTCTCTTTCCCCAAATTTGGCCCCATTAATTTGCATTATTTCCTTACCTATTGAAGGCTCCAGCTATTGCAAATATGTCAAGTGCAGTCCCTAACCATCAAACAATTGGTGTAATGAACACACTTGATTGATGTAAAATAACTTTCAAGAACAAAACATTCATTGGCTTGGATTCAGGGCAATCTTATGCAAGCAAAAAGATTCAGGACAATCTTATACAAGCAATCTTATGTTCTGCTTCAGCTTTTCCTGCCCTCCCTGATGCCATTCAAAAGGGTATTTTTTGGAGAGGTGCAGGAATTGGAGCAGAAAACGTTGAGAGACATTATAGCTGGTGGAGTACAAATCAATAAAGGATAGGAAACACGATGTAATGGGATACATACAAGTAGCTGGATTCAAGTTGCTGTGAGTTCATCTTTAGAAAATTATTTATGTATTATCATTTGAAGAAGGCAGGAATTTGTATGGCCTCAAATTTAATGTAAATATTCTGTATACTGTGTGCCGAAGTTGGGGAGTGCATAATGGCATCCCTCCTCTCTTTTTCTCCCTCCAGCTAAATGTAAATCAGATTTTGTGTAGAAAGGCTTTCATTGTGCAATACCAGAGATGTGGTTTAGAAGGAAAAAAAGATCAGTTTCAGGAGACAACTTCGGCTGACTGACAGTAAAATGCTATTGACAGCTGTGCTTCAGCACTGCCATTTGCAACCATTCCAGATAGATTCCATGCCATCTGATGTTACTCTTAAAGTACCCAAAAAGTACAGAATAGGGAAAGATCTCCATTTTGTCTGATTCAGCTCGTCTTAAATTTTAATGAAATCGTTAACATTTAAGATTTATTAGGTTTCTGACTGGATGGCAACATAAGACAGAAAGTCCTATCATGCTGGGCGTAAAACTACTGGGCCCATTACTCATCTTCTTTGACTGGCATAAGGTCTCTGGAGCACCAGATCTTAGGCAGAACCTTTTCCAAAAAGCATCTTGCTATTAGAGATGCTCCTCTTCCTGCTTTTGTTTTAAAGTCTTTTGTAAATCAGGTGGCCTCTCACTTTTTTCCTGAGGAACCAGCTCTCCCCCATGATTGACAGCTTGATTCTCAGGCAGAATGAGTAGGCTCAAATGTCACTCTTGCTTAGCTTTCATTTAAAAAACTAGTATCCCTTGAGCAGAGTTGACAATCTCTCTCATATTGCAGAGCTCTGAAGTCCGTTGACCGGTTTATTGGTTTCTTTTCCATTTACAAGTCTCCTTGCAGGTGGTCTCTGACGCTCTAGTCATGAACTCAGATTCTAAACTGCAGAAGTTGAAGAAATCAATTCTCTCAGAAAACTCATGAGTGGTGCATTTTCTTTTGAAAAGTTTTGCTATTTGGTTCTTCTCTCTCACACGCACACGCGCATGCACACATATATGCACCGAGACACTTTTTGCAGGGATTTTCTGCTTTGTTTTCTTTAATTATGACAAGAGATGAAGTCATGCAGTGAATCACCTTTCTATTTCCACTTCAACAAATTTGGTAATCACATCTGCCTCCTGTTCAGCTCCTCTTTCCATCGTGTTCATCCAGGCAGCCAAATAACAGAATTTGCCCTTTAAAAATATTTACCTTTTTCTTTATGCTCTGTGTTTCTGTGGGAGGATATTTATTGAAACACTTTGTTTCTCACATAAAGCAACCGAGGACTGTCTAGCATACATTGTTATTGCTAGGGAAATTAACTGGATTGTGTACTCAGGACTCTGCCAGCATCTTCTGGGGCCCACTGTAGACCTGCTGTATCTAGGCCTATTTTTGTGCTGTTCAGCTTGAAAATGTTGCCATGACTCAAGAGAACTTTCAGAGGCGCTGGCTTTCTATATATCTAGCACAGCGGACCTTTTTACATTTTATTGGCCACAATAATTCTTCTGTGCTAGTTTGTAAAGTTTCACAGTGGCTCTGAAATGCTCTGTATTTGGCCCACTTGATCAATTCTGTATCTAGTAAATATACAGGAGAGCCCTGTCTTCTTGGTTCTTTTTGATCTCTCACCATCATCAATTACCATCAATTTTAACACCCCAGTGGGATGTTTAAGGAAGCTAATTCTGAGACTTCTTGGAGGAACAGAATTAGAAAAGGACGCATGAATTATGTTCATGCATAACTTAAATATCCTATATGTTTTAATAGCTTTTAACAGCTTAATAAAAGTTCAACTTATGGTCAGCCCCAGTGACTTACAGTATAATCTAGAGGTATGGTATGGTATAGTAGTCATAGTTCTCCCAAACCTACTACTGACAAGTAAAACTTAGAATGCTTTGATGCCTAGGGTTCATTTTTATCAGATTTATCAGCCTACATCTTGCTGTCTGGAGTTGAGATATTGTCTCAATAATTCTTGGGCAAAATGATGATGGTAATATTCTGTGTATGAAACTGCCTATAAATACCGTTGAAACCTTCAACTATCAACGAGGACAAAAAAGTCTGCCTGTGTGTCATCCATACTGCACTTGCTGATTCTGAACACATTTAAAATGCTGGCTTTAACCTTTAGATCAGTTGGGTCAATGCTTTTGAGGACAATGGCAGACCAAAATGTCTCTGAAGGAATGATGACAATGCTGCAGCAGAGTGACCAAGTGACAAGCTCAGGTCAGGAGAGCCTCTCCAGACAAGGAAAGGCCAAGAGATCACCCACTTGTACTCCAGAAGGCTGCTGCTTGTGAGGAGACAGCAGGATTTGCTGCCAACTTATTAACTAGCAGCAGGGAGCTATGGAAAAGTCAATAATTTCACAGCCACAGATGAGCCTTTGAGGACATTGAGTGCTCTTATTGGTAAATGGAAAGCAAAATGAAAGTGTTTAAGGCTTCATTTAAGATTGAAATAGGCTTAAAATAGTAAAATACCCTGGGAGAAATTGAAAAACAGAACATTATGATTCTAACCACTTTGCCTGCCGCACAAAGTCCCCTTCTCTTGATTACTCTAGAGTACAGTTGCTAAAGCTACAATTAAGACAGTGCCTTGTTCCGTATTTGCATTCTTTCAGATTTTCTGAAAGGATAGATTTTTTTCCCTAAGGTTTTTATTGGGCTGCTAAATGAAAATGTTTTAGTTTTGCTATTAAGAGTTTAATTATTATATTAAGCTTATTATTTAATTGTGTTTGTATTTGAGTGTTATTGTTCTCATTATTGATTACATTATTATTTGTCACTTAGAATACAAGAAAACTCAGAATTAAATACTGAACGTTCCGGAGACTGATTCTTCTCTTGTATTCCAACATATACCTGGGACACGAGTGTTTGCATTCATTTATGAATATCTGTCACTTAGAAACATAAAATGCAATAATACATAGCTTGGACTAACTGCATCAATTAATCTGCTCAATAGAACTGGGATTCCATCGGAAGAGAGCATAGTCATGTCAAAAAAAGCTCATTTTTTTTAAAATCCAAGGATATTGGGTTTTGTACTGAGATTTTACCTTTGTAAGCTGCCTAGAGTCACCGAGAGTGAAGTTTTCTTAAATAAATAAATAAAAATGTCCCATCTTTGGATTGTATAAAATGTTGATTTAAGTGGTCTGTCTCGAATAGTATATGATGGCTCCTCAAAAGCAAAGTCCTGGAGAAACAGAGGTGGACCCTTCTTGGTTGGAAGGACACTGGGAAATCTCAAGGCAATGGCAAATCACTTCAGGTTTTGCCAGGAAAACTACATACCTCCATGTGTCCCTAACTCAGCAGGGGTTCATTAATGTTACTTAATGGAGATCCAAGAGAGTGTGCACAGGATGTTGAGTCCTTGTGCTGTTTCTATCAGGAAAGGATAACAAAAGACCATCTCTTTCAAAAATCTCCAATATATAAGTATTAGTATTTCTTGCCAGTTATCTGAAAATACACCATTATTCTTCTTCCTTCCTTGATCTTTTTTGAGAGGATAATGAAAGAGATACAATAATTGTAGTCAAAATGCCGATTATACATTTTATGTTGGAGTGGGTAACATTTGAAATGGGTAACATTTCTTCTCTAAAGGAGTATTACTGCCACACCGCTTATGTTCTCCCCTTTTCATTCAGTAGCACTGACTGATTCATAAAATATGTCTTTCCAGCAATAAAAGGGTGCCATAACCATTTGTCCTTGTGCAATTCTCTCTTTACTTAGGCATCATCCCTCTTACCATTCTTCATACCAGCCCAACATTCTCATCTCCGCTCATTACCTTTCTTCAGACTGAAACAGATAATAATAAATTTATTGGATAATAAAATACTTTATTGTAGGTCAGTCGCTGACACAATGTTGCTACAGCAAAGCTCCATCAGTCACAAATTGGAAATATTAATACACCATCAACCTCAGCAACTTTAAGAGGTATGAACTTCAACTCCCGGAATTCCCCAGCCAGCAGTTCATATGTCTTAAAAGTTGCTGAGGTTGAGCAACGCTGCTTAAGACACAGCAGTTGTGTAACAATGTCCCTATCTGAAAAAACTGGCTATAGTTGAGAGGTCCACGTTGCTCCCTCCGGAAACAGCTAAAAACTTTTGGCAGAGAACTGTGAAGGGATAATCAAGAAACATTCTCATGGGTTGCCTAGAAGTTTCTCTCAAAGGCAGCTCCTTTTGTTAAGTGAAACGAGAGTTAAAGAAATTTAGGGAATCTGGTCTGTGGCTGTTCCTGTCAAACTGCTAGATCCTTCTGAGGCTGGAATTTTGCTGTCTGGTGGTCTTCTATTTCCGGACTGTCTGGTTTGAGACAAACCTGCTTTTGGTGGGGACGATTGGAAGCAGCCTATTTGTGTCCTGTTATTTCTCATTCCACCAAGGGAATGATTTTAAAAATGTGGGTTTCCGTCTAGGACCAGTGAGTGATATTGCAGTGGAGTAGATGAAGCTCTTCTGCAGGAGAAGGCTATCTATGAGGCTGCCTTTCTGACCACCAGCTAATTCCTATTGGCTGGATCTTGTGGAGGCCTTGGAGGAGGCCTTTTTTCCAGCCTTGGTGACTAAGAGGGTGTATGCCAAGGGTAGCATCATGGACATTCTCCATGCAAGGTGGACGCTATACAAGGTGGACGCTATACTTGCATTCTCCATGCAAGGTGGACGCTATACAAACAATGCTTATTGTTTGGCTGCAGCTTTCCCTATTAAGCAGTAGGCAGCACTTACCACGAGTGATCTGAGTCCTTTTCAGGAGGCTGTTCCTGCATACTTGACAAACTATCCTGCACCCACTGCAATCTTGCAAAGTTAATTGTGTTATAATTTAGGATCTGTTAGGAATTCTACTTGATGCTGTGATATGCCTTCAGCAGGATTCAGGTCTGTATTTTGTCATGAAAGATTAATCAGTTCCTCTAGAACAAGAATAGAATTGTCCTTATACAGGAAACCTCCTTCTGTTCCCTCATCCATTCCCAATGCAAGCAATTCTAAATCAAATGGCAGTGTAATCCTGGGGGCCAGACTGGGTCTTTCAAAAGTTGCAAACCTTACTCCGTGTGCTAAATGCGGACTCCATTTTCAGCATCATTACACAGCCAGCGGACTGCTGTGATTAAGAATCAATCGGTCTCTCAAATTTCTCCTATCAGGCACTTTTCACTTGATTGCTACCTTGCGCTGTACATTTAGGAGGCTGCACATCAGCTCAAGACTTGAACCCTCCCTGAGCTGCCATTATCTAGGCTTTAGTTCCAGTAAATAACAGTTTTATTCCAGGATAGTGATTTAATCGTTCATGCAAACAATTGCCCTCATGCAGACTGAATTTTAATAGTTTCCTGTAATAGTCAAGAAACAGATTCTGTAAGTACATTTTAGGTAGACAAGTTTAAAATTTGGGCACAGCATGTTGAAAGTTGAAGACAGAAAACTGTGGAATGCTTTCCTTCCTTCCTTCCTTTCTGTAAATTTGGCAGGATCCTAATTCTTCCTCCCTCCCTCCCTTCTCTTTCTCTCTGTAAATTTAGCAGGATCCTAATTATCCTCCCTCCCTCCCTCTCTTAATTTGGAAAGATCCTAATCCTGTTATGCACTGGAGAAGAGTATTGTGGAATGTTCTATCCACAGGAGATTATTGCAGAAACCCAGACCGGTTTTCCTACCTGCCAAAGATACAGAAGATCCCCAAAGGAAATCCATACTTTTTGATATTTGGGATCAACTAGCAAATTAAAGAGGAAAAAAATGTGTATCAAAGAGAACATATAAAGATAACACAAGAATGCTTGTGTTAGGTAGGGAAAAAGATTATTAGTTCATTCAACTTATTTGGACAGTTGGATGCAACCACAATCACAACATGCTTGTAGAAAAAGCATTAAGGTTAAGAGAAAGACCTACACAAGTTGGACAATAATGCATTTTTTTAATATTTTAAACAGTGTTGCAAAATAGATGTGGTCAGAAGATAAGAAATTTGGAGAAAGTGAAACTGATTGAATTTCTCCTTCCTTTCAGCATGTTTTTCTATCTGAGGACAAGCTGGAGAGAAAAATGGAAAAGAACAGGTGCAACTGAAATCTGGAACACACCTAGGAAGGGGATGGACTCTGCCCTACGTTTGTTAAGATCTTTACTTTTTAGGGAGGTGATTTGTATTAGTCATTCTGACATCATGAAAGATGAACAGGGAGTTGTCTTGTTTCCTGTGGGGACAGAGGACCCAGAAGAGAGGAATTGAGAAGTTTATCAATTGAGAAGGCATGTCTGATTGAATCTAGTTATTCAGACCTAGTGCTTAAAATGCTATGAAAGAAATGGAACCAAGAAGGAAAAGAAGATACAGATGAGTGTATAATTATTTAAGAATTTATTTTTAAAGCTGCTCTGGCTCAAATACCAGTGCCTTATTTTTGCTCTGAATTCTCTGTCTTTATTCAGGACAATGATGAGTAGCTTTGTTATGCAGATTTCAGTTCAAACTGGTGCAGATAAACTATTATCTCAAATCCTTATTCTATTGCCTCTATTCAAATAAAGCATTTTGTTCCTGGTAACTTGGTTAAAAAGGGGAAGCTAGCATCATTTATTTCCAAGCTTATTCCTGGGAAAGGGAGATGTCCTGTTATGCTCTCTTCCACATTCAAGATATAACCATTTTACTCTAGGGAATCATCAAACCCAGACACAGGGAGGACAAGTGGAAGAGAAGCAAGCTGATATTCCAGGAAGTCATCTGGAAGTTTGTGCTAGTGTCTGTGAAAGGTACCTCCACACTACTTCTTGCTACAGTGGCATAGTTCACAATGAAATACCAGACTTGTACAATATTTCTTTGCAAAGACGGATTGTACCTTGGTGGTTTATGAAGAAAATAATGGAGTTTTTATTTGCTTTGGTATACAAGAGGGTTGTTGTTGTTATTACAGAAACTTTGACAAGACTTTTGTATAAATTCTGAGAAGACAATAAACAGAATCAGCATGCTGACCAATCTGATTAGAGAGAAAAAGTCTAGATATTATTTTAAGGAGACAAATACAGGGAGAAAGTGGATTTCTGCATTCCATTCATGAGATAGTATTTGAATGAAACATACAGGTAGAATGCTAAATCTGTTGTTATGGTCTCCCCCCATAGAAACCCTTAAATGCAACATAAAACTTCAAAAACAGATTTTTTGGGTGGTAAGTGGGGAAGTCATTAGCAGTTGATCAAATCTTTGCTGGTTGGTGCAGTGCTACTCTTCTTCAACTTGCTTTTTTGCATGGTGGATAAATCAATACTTCGCTGACCTTAAATTATCTCAAAAAGCTAAGCAGGGCTGGACCTCATTTGTAGCAAGGTGGAAAGCCTCTAAGGAATACTGGGGAGTATAGATGCATCAGGAGTATAGATTATGGGAGGAAGGGAGGAAATCTCCCAGAAAGCATTGGCAAATCATGGTTGTGCTGTTGCCAGAACTACTTCATGGATGTGTCCATATAATTAGCAGGAGTTGAATGCACTTCAATTCTTACTAAATGAGGAGGAATGTGCTGAGAGGAAGCCTTGGTGCCTTCTTCTGGATTCCAGGAAGGTCCCATTGGAGCTCATGGTGATCTCCTGGTTCTTTCCTCTCGTATTTCCTAATTGCCAGCTATCAAAATGTAGGACATAACAGATTTAAGTCAGATTTTTATTAACTGTTAGGGAAACATGTCTGAACAATAAGAGCAATTTGATGAAGAGATATTACGCTCTCTTACCTGGAAGCATTTAAGTAGTTTAGACAAGCATCTTTTGAGGATGCTTTGATTTGGATTCTTGCACACGGGAGGGGATTGAGCTCATCTTAATAATCAATGAAGCGTGTCTCTGTGTATTGTTCCAGTACACATAAAACATGTGCAAGACAGAAATGAAGAAGCTTGCATCTGCTCGTTATTTAGTCCAGCTGTCTTGTTTCAGTTTCCTAGGGTGAGAACAGGCTAGGCAGAGGCAGTTTCTCCAGATTTTCTTGTATCAGCTGTTGACAGAAAGAATGGTAGGCACACATCTTTGTTGTGGGGCATATGCATCTTTTGCACCATACTGGGAGAGTAGAAAGGGGGCGCGGTGGCGCAAGTGGTTAGTAGAAGAGACTTCTGAATGAAGCCCCTTATAACAATGGCAAGGTCTGGCAAAAGAAAGGAGCAAATGTGCTTGAATTAAGACTGCAGGCAAGTTTGGAGTTTTGTGAAATGTGAGAACATTCAACATTCTGTCCTTATTTCTGCAGCAGTTATATAATGACAACCATCTTGAGACCAAAATAATCTGACCTGATGAAGATCAGCGTTATTTTTCTATACTTTCTGCAAACATGTGGCAGCTAGCACAGCTCACTTCAATGATGCAGGATGCACTGACCTCCTGTTTCCTCAAGTGACTTCCAGAAAATTGAATGCCTTTATTCTACCTTTCAAATAAAAAGCTGCATACAATGACAATAATATGGAACAAGGACTGACTTCTCCGTACTGAGGATAAGCTTCTAAAATGTAAATCTTCCAAAATTATGATGTGCCTGTATGATGCTGCAGTTCACCCATGGTCCAGCTCAAGTTGTCCACACCATTTGGATGAATCTGTACCATCTGGATGATTACTTGGAATATACTTGCGACTTATTTATTCACTTTTAACACACTTACCTTTTTGTTAAAAAGCACACACAGTAAGTTTAAAATAAAATTGCCATCATAAGAAAAATCAACTGCACTCAATAGGTAAATATCCCAGCAGGTACCAAAAACATTAGCTCCTAAAACTGCTTTATGCACCTATGGATCCCACATTCCTATTTTGAACTTGGTCTTATAATTTAATTAGGTTAGGTTTGGGCAAAACTGTATTAGTTAACAATAGTCAGTTTTCTTGCAGGTTTTTCCAGGTTGTAAATTTTATATGTACCTCAGTCATGTTTCACATAAGAACTTTGATTTTGTTCTTTGTTACGCTCAATAAATGTGATAAAAATATCTGAATATTTTAACCATTTTAATCTCTTAAAACAGAATTATATTTGTGAAAAATATAAAATCAAGATGTTGTCATATAATCATTAATATTGACTGGCAATATTTTTGTTGGGACATTGCTCTTCGCCACAAGCTAGGGATCCCTTTTCCTTGAATCATAGAGAAACAAACTTTATATATGCATTTGGATTCAAAAAAATCTAGTGTAAATCAATCTATATGGACTACCTTTCCATCAAATTAATTCCATTCCACTTTATACTGATTTCAATGGCTTGAGAATCTAACATGTTTTCATTTATTATCTGGCATAATTAATTATATGAAACTGGAAATAAAATAGAGAATCATAATCCATTTTCTTTGATAATTATTCTATTTAACATAAGTACCCTATTTTTATTTGAAATGGGATTTTTTTTAACTATATAGAACTATCAAAGATACCTTTCAGCAAAGGATGTACAATCTAAATCAGAGGTGGGCAAACTGGATGTTACAAATGGCTTACTAGACTTTTCCACATAGTGCACTTTCAATATTTGACTTCAAGGAACTGAATAAATACAATGTAACTTCCAAATTACTTTTGTTGGGCAACCAAATAAAACCAGTGTATTAAGATCAGCCCAGTAAACAATGTCAACTGAGTTTCTTAGAGTATAACCCTTGGAGAGATCCTTTCTCCACATTTCCTGATCATCCTATTGAATCCCACTTTTAAGAATTCTGTTAAATTTATGCTATGACAGAGATTGCTAACACTATGGCATTTGGGTTATTCTTCAAGACTAAAAAGCACCCCAGCATTCTTTTTAAGGTAGCAAGGGAAGAGGTAATTATTTATCATTGGACTTGCTGGCTGAGATTTCCAAGACAAAGAAGTACTAGGATAATACTAGGTTCCCTATACCTGAAAATGCATTTTTATTAAACAGAAGAAAAACAAGTAGGTTTAGGAAAGTAAATAATTTTCAATATCTGATATCAATGCAGGCAAAGGTGAAGTTTTAGAAAACCTAATTGGTTTGACCAATTAGTTACAGCCACAGATAGTGTGAAAGTATTGGTAAGTTAAACACAGTAGTATGCACTGAAAAGAAAATAAGTGAGTGACATTTGGCTTACTTCCAGCATTAATTTCCAGCCAGTCAGGCTTTTAAACTCAGTGCCAAGTAAAAATAAATATTAAGCTGGGTTTATGAAAATTAATTACTTTATATATTTATTAATTTATTTATTAGGCTTTATGAAAAGAGGGGGGCACAGTGGCCAAGTCATTAAGACACTGGGCTTGTCGGCCACCACACCTCCTCTACCCAAGAACCGCCATGTAATGGGGTAAGCTCCCATTCCTGCCCCAGCTCCTGCCAATCTAGCAATTCAAAAGCATATAAAACTGCAAGTAGATAAATAGGTTTCAACTCCGGTGGGAAGGTAACAGCATTCTGTGTGCCTTGGCATATAGCCATATAGCTACATGACCACAAAAGAACAACACTGGTTCTTTGGTTATGAAACAGAGATGAGCACTGCCCCCTACAGTTGTCACGACTGGCAGGGAAACCTTTAATTTTTATGAAAATCACCACATGCATAAAATAAGAACATATCTTATTTTATTGTCATCTGAAATATCAGTTAGTAAAGCTAGATCCTTATGAGAACAAAACTCATAATCTTGGAAAACTCAAATCTGAAATTCCGCTATCATACCATTATGATGTATAAAACACAAAACCGGCAATTTTGCCTCCAAAGTACAATACATTTGGACAAGCTAATCCCTTTAATACATTTTGAAGAATTAGAGGACAAACTATTTAAAAGGTAAGGGCACATAAATATGCACAGAAGAACCCTCCTATTCTTTGGCACAGTCAGAGATGTGCAAGAGCAAAGAAGTAACAAACAAAAATAGTCACAGTAGCTGTGGCTATTTCTATGTGCCACATGGCATGGCAAGAATAGTCAGCAGATGGCTTACCACAAAACAGACTATTTCCCTAATGAAAAATCAACACATGAGCCCATTTTCTTCATAAATGGAGAGGCACTCAAAAAATGATGTCCTGGAAGCCAGTTGGCACACAGGTTTTGATGCAAATGTCATCAGGAATGTTAGACACACACTATTCAGATTGCATCTGGGATACATTTGATGAGGAAATGAAGGGGGAGAACTTACAGTCAATGCCACACAAAAAAATAAGCCTAATGAAGTTTAGGAAATAAAGAGAATATTTGCTTAAAGGACCTAAATAATTAGAAAAGGGATGCATCATCTCATCACTGTCAAAGTCCAAGTCAAAGCAAAGATCATTGTGCTTTAAATTTTATACCTCAATCAGCAACATATATCCAGCCTGTGTTGCATGGAACTTTAACTCTTCTCATTGTTAGCTAGCATGACCTTTGGCTAAACATCATAACAGTTGAATTTAGTGCATAAGATAACCAATTTGGGGAGAGTCACCAAATCAAAATAAGATCTATATAGAGATGAAACATGGTTAATGGCAAAATCAACAAAAAAAATTTGCAGTGAGTTTCCTGAAATACTATTTAAGAAAGTGAAAGGTCCATTACAGACCAAACATTCTTGTTGTTCCATGAAAATACTCTTTTTTAAACAGTCTGGAAATGCTTTCGATTAGCAAAATAAATGCAGTAAAACATTTACTTACTTTACCTTACTTGCTAAAAACATTACTTATTACCATTACATAGACTGGGGCAGCTGCTTAATGTGAGTGGCTCAAACATTGAAAACATTAACAGTTATTCATATTATTTTTACCACTACTGAAAAAGAAATTTGCTTCCCAAATTCCATGCCTTCAATATCTAAATAAGTTAACATCAGATGTAGATGGCTCTAGTTCAGTATGCTATTAGGAGAAGGAACACAATAGCTAGTTTGTTTCAGGTCACAATATAACTTGCGCCAGCCCAGAAGAAAAGTGATTGGATATAAATGCCAGAAGCTACAATAATGAGCAAAGAATCAATATAAAAAAGCAGCAGCGCAAGGATTATTATAGCATACAGTGGTGCCTCACAAGATGAGATTAATCCGTTCCAGAAGAACGCTCTTAGCGCGAAATTCTTGTAAAGTGAAACGCAGTTTCCCATAGGAAACAATGGAAAATCAGATAATCCGTTCCACGCCCCCAAAAATATTCACAAAAAAAATCATTTTCAATGGAATTTGAGGTAGAAGTGATTGTCCCTAACATCTGAAACAAGTAACCATGATTAACAC
>JANHZU010001978.1:166266-177015 GCA_032468055.1 Acrochordus granulatus
TTTACTAATGTCCTCTGAAATATTCCTATGAAAACAATTTAGAAGAGGAATTGCTAATACTCTGAGTAAATTTTAATATTTCATTTCTCCCTTTATAAATATAAAATCTATGTCAAGAGGGTTACAAAATATTTGCAAATTTTTGAGTTTCCAGAATTTTTCATCAGGCCAAATGGCGAGAGTCCAGGAAAAAAAAAAGAGATGGGAAGAGATGTATGGCTAAGCCATATGTTTTATTGTTTACAGTCTTAGACAATTTATTTAAAAAGTCTATTAATGCAAACTAGGTGATTTCAGTTGCAGTATTATTAGATACAGCCACCCAAAGAAAAGTAAAATAATTGTTGATCCTCCTCCTTTTTTCCCTACATTTTTAATAATCAGACTTGATGAAATGCTTTTAGAAACTCAGTTTACAATTATTTTATAAATTGTGTTCTCTACATAGATTTTGGATTATTTTAGTGGCGTAAAAAACTCTTTATTTGAAATGTTCCAATTCAAAATGCTGTGTTCCAATTTTAAAAGCTGTTCTGGCTTTACAATTAGTATCTTGATGCTCTTACAGTATGAACTTTCCAGAAGTATTCCAACTTTTTTCAAAGTGTTTTGAGCTTGAAACATTATTTTGAACAGTTTTTACTTTTGTAAGAACAGAAAACCCTGTTATTCAGAATAGTAGTTTTGAGATCAAAATGGGACATTATTAGCTTAAAGCATTTCAGACTTGAAACATTTTGCACTCCCCTAATTTTTGTCCATTCCGGATCGGCATCATTTCTTAATTTATTCAAAATTATTTAATGAATTAAATAATTTAGGTCCTGTGACAAAGAAGATCTATTCTATGATTGTTTTTAATAGTAACACATTAAAAATATGTGTGATTTAAACACAAGTAAGAACAAACAGACATGACCATGGGATGTAAAATCCAAAGCAATTCATAGATCATGTAATACAGGAATCATCAATATTATCACATGGGTTATCAATTAGATAATTCAAAAAATGTTCTGTCTTTTATACAGGTAAATGTATTGTTTATTCTGATTGGCAGCAGTTCTATGTGATGTCAGTCTATTTTCCAAGAGAACCTTTTAACCTAAATGAGACCCTTTTCCCTGGAAATACCATTAAAAGTAAGAAATTTTGCATGCAACCTTTGCCAAGGATGAAACAAACTGAGGACAGAACTACCAGATGAAAGGAATTGAAAAGGACAATATCACTTTCACACCATACAAAACCACAATAATTTATTGCTAATATTGACTAAGTTTATTTTGACTGGGTCTTATTCAGTAAATAATTAACATAATCTTCTTTATTGAATATTTTGTTATTCATAACTTACCTACCTTGTGAATTTTAAATAGAACCTCACAGAGGTTATAGGTTTTTTCAGCTCGTATCCAGTCTAATGTGCTTACCTGTACAGCCAAAAGAAAATATCATTACACAGTTTCATACTTTTTTGTTATCAAAAATATCCCTATGCTGTATATAGTTCTTTCATTTCTTTGCAAAATTGCTAATTTTAACATTTTATACACTAGTTAGTTGAAGATTGTGCATTAATTTCTTTCAACAAGGAACATAAAGTTAGAAACTAGCATTTATCATGTTTTAGTAGTTTTTTTTCTTTTTAAAGAACAAATAATGGAGATCTTGGCATTTAGCTCAGAGATTCAAATTTTTCTCATATTGTTAAAATAACAGAATGTGCTTTGTTTTTTATGGCCATCTTCTCATCAATAATATACTGAGCACTATCCTTACAATCTTAATAATTTCTTCATCTACTCACTGATATTGTATATTTCTGTACAAATTATGTTTCCTCCTTTCCCTTGTTTGTTCACTCTTTTTTCTTAATTCTTTTTAAAATATTAATAAATTAAAAACAAAACAACCCCCCACATATCAATTTTTTAAAAAGCAGACAACATATAACTCCATAAATGTTATTTGTCCTGAAGTACTGTAATACTAATTATATCCCATATATTACATAGGAAGAACACAAATATATAGATAAGAGAAAAAACTGGACTGTATATTATTTATTGCACATTCTTTTGTGAAACTATAAACTGACTACATAAGACTTCCAAGTACACGTTTCTATGCTAAACTATGTCTATTTTAGCATGGGAAGAGCATTATATATCCACAGATTATTTGCTGGAAAAATAACAACAGAGAGGACCAGGTTCAGCTTAAAATAAACTCTATAATTAGCAAAAAATTTGAAAAGCTTTGGAAGATCCTCCATATGCTTACAGCATAGTTACAACCAAACGTTTTGATCAATCAAGGACATTGTGGTTGCAATTTAAGCATGCTCTTCTGACTACCTGTCAAATATGTCATTCAATGCTAACTACTTCTCAGCTGTTGGAGAGATTTCAGTATTGCCTCAATCTTGTGCTATAGTTTATATTAGCTTCATTCCCAAACCCTGAATTTTTTGCTGAGTGTGTGCTTTGTTTCTGATACTGCCTAAAACCCAAAATGACCATATTCATTCAAATCCTAATTCAAAGTTTTATACTGACACTTGTAAGTGTATAATTGTACTAGGTTTTGTACTGCCACCTGTAAGTGTATAATTTTCCCCACCACCCAATTGCTTTTTCATATCCCTACACTATCTATACCAAAGTTTTGGGTTCTGAGTTTGATTGATGACATAGTACAAAACCTTTGGATAGATCATGAGTAGATTAAGCCACTGCTGATGCCACGAGATTCAAGAGTATTTATGTAATATAGATGCATACATAAATGGAAAAATCCCATGCTTCAATTTGTCAAAGCCAAGACTAAGCAATGCTGTTGAGCTAAGACAAAAGAAAATTTCTTCTACATATTTATGTGGGTAAATACTGGTGAATATTAGTACTGATTCATCTTTTCTGAGTATGAAAGTTCAGTTTTTTTAATCACAGTAATAACAGCAGAAACAGAAGTAGTTTTATTTGCTCTGGTACTGTTAATATATATATATATAAAATACAGAATGAGCAGCTATTAAGTAAGATTTTTTAATCCAGTTTGGGGGAAAGTAATAGAACTGTCTTCAGTTGAGCAGTAGCGGGGGGGAGTTTGGTGTAGTCAGTGTGACACAAGTGCTTTGGCAGTATTGCACCACAGGTTTTTTCTCCATGTATTGCAATGTTGCATACATGACTCCAAAGAGATAAACTTTGTAGTGTGATGCTGCAGTGAAGATTTTGCCATTATGATGAAAGCAGAAAGAGTCTGTGGATGTCATTCCTTCAGTTGATCTGTTTATAGAATACTGAATTGTGGGATGGTAGAATAACTTTCCTCCTTAGTTTTGGGTGAAGAGTTGTAGTTAACCTGTATAAATTTCCTTCTTTATTGCTAGGACTAACACAATAAAATATTAAATAATACCTCATCTAGTGTATTTATAAGATTACTTTTATTGCAGACTCATTCAGAGATGATTGAGGCTAAAATAAAAGGCACTTGTGTATTCTAAGTATTGTAAAAACAGTACTATAGAAAATGAATTATATAGTGAAACTTTTATTAGTTATATGTAGTCAATATTAGTATATCAGTAATGTTATATAAGTTTTATAAATTTTCAGATGAGAAAACTCATAGTACAGTAGAGAGAAAATGAAAAATGAAATTGAGAGTATATGCAATCTTTTCTCCTTAAGACTGTCATATTTTTCCAAGTACAGAATGCTACACAAGACACAACATGATAAAGTGGTGTGTGCATTTTTGTGTGTGTTTCTAGTCAACAAGAAGCTAAGTAAATATAAGTCTGCAAATCTGAAACACTAGGGAATAAGCTATCTTGAATACAATGGGATTTCCAGGTAAACTTGTATATTCAGTAAAGCAATAATTCTTCATTTCTGATTTCAGGACTATAGTTTATGTGCCCAAATGCAAACACTTTCAGTGTTTCTGGCATGTAACAGTGGTGGAGCTCTTGCAAGATGGATCATTTCCTTATATAATCTCTGCCAATTTATCATATTTTACAATTTTAGGAAGAGATTTCTGAATATCCTAATTTTAAGGGGGTTGAACTTTGTACTCTTTGTCTTATTATTTGCAAATCAGTGAGAGTACTGTATATAACAAACCTTTTCCCAAAGTTTTTTCATTACTATTAAATTTAAAAGGTTCTAAAGGTAAACATAATTAAAATGAATTTGAAGTGGGAAATGACTAATAATAGCTTATTGAGAACATTTTCAGTTCACTGTTTTATTTAACATGATAAAGATTAGAGGTCAATACTCTGAAACTTTAGACTATTTCTAAACAAAAGCTAGCAATAAGACAAAAACATAAAACTTTATTTTCAGTCTCTAATTAGCCTCTTGAGCAATCATGGTTGCAAAATAATTGCGAAGACTATACCTACTTAATTCTTGAAAAGTTGCTTAATGCTACAGAGTCCTGTTCAGTCCTATTTACAAGACATGCCATAATTTTAACTTCTTCCAAAGGCAGACCAAATCCTGATATCACTAAACTTGTGAGCTTTTATAATTAATATACAAGTGGGACACCATAGTTAATACACATTTTAGTTGTTTGATGGATGGGTGAACAATTCAAAACATAAACAAGTCTAAATTAAAGCTGTAGAATAAAGCACTATCTGAAATTAATAATATTTTAACCTGATATTTACATTTACATAACCTGAAATAGTTGTAAATGACTATTATATTAATTTTTTGTTCAGAATGATTTCCGAAGTGCCTTGGGACAACAATCAATCATCAAACATATTGTGGTGATTCAACTCCTAATTCATAAATTGGAATAATTAAATAAACTAACACTTGGAAAAGTTGGTAGAAACATTAGCTACAGCCATAGCTGAAGATTATGGCAACCTGTGTGCAGATTAGAGGGCAGCTTTGTTCCTATTTCTGCCACTGTATTCTTGTTCCCAGGTTGGATTTAGGTCTGGAGCTGCCAGGGTTTCCACCAACAGCTATCTGCTCTTCAGTGATTCCTTTCTAGCTAGATTCCTCTCTGGGAGAGGTTCTGTTTCCTAAATAAAATTTAAAAGAGAAGAAGAAAACAAAAACCTACTTCTCCTGGATATTCTCAACAGCTGAGGAAACAATAGTAGGCAACAAACCAAGTATATTGAAAAATAACTAATGCTATCCAAGTGCTCCACTACCAAGACAAGTACAGCTGCATAAGAACATCATTCAGTCAAACAAAAACAAACTGCAGTAGCCCAGAACTCTCCTTAAAGAGGAAGAAGACTACTCATATAAACTCTTCCAATGTAATGGATACTAATACAACTTCATTCAAAAGTGTCTAGGGCACCTACATAATCTATTATAATTCAGCTATCACAACCTATGAAAAGGATAACTCTCATATATCAAAACCATCTCTGAGACAAACAACAGAGTATTAAAATATTTCGGTATTGATCACTGTAACAGACAAATCACTGAAATTCCTCCAAAAAACTTAAAACTGTCATATTTTTTGTCAAAAACTTAAAACTGTCATATTTTTTGTCAAAAAGATCTAATAACCAAAAATGAACCAAAAGGAGTCACTTACAACATATAAGGACTGGAATAGCTACTACAGTACATAGAATGGAACACTGGCAAGCAAGCAAATTGTTTACTGTGTTAGTACCATACTATTTCAAGTGTACTATAAGTAATAATATACTCACACATCTTAAAACAGAACATTTATTTGTATCCCACCTTTATTATTTTTACAAATCTCAAGGCACAGAACATATCCAGCATACTTTCTTCCTCCTATTTTCCCCACAACAACAATTCTGTGAGGTGAATTGGGCTGAGAGAGAGTGATAGCCTAAGGTCACCCAGCTAGCTTTCATGGCTAAAGTGGGATTAGAACTCATGTTCTAAAACTAATAAATTACAAACATTGCAATGTAATTCTAAAATATTTTAACCTATATGATTGAATTCTTTAAAATGGTTGACTAAGTAGAATAAAAACTTGCTCCAGGTCAAATTCTTAGAATGTATGGGCATTATATAATTTGTCATATTGGGCAGATTCACTCTTCCCTTAAACTGCCTGTTTTAACTCCAAAGAAACCAATCTGTTGTGTCACAAGCAAGTTGGTACCTTTAAGAGGAAATTCAATTTACTTTTAATATTCCAATTCCTCATATCATCAAGGAACAAAAATAATGAATGATCCGTATATTAGCATGCAGCCAGCATTTTAATATGTAATGTGCCATATTTCTATTTCACCTGTTCTGCAAATACAGTTTATCTTGCACCGAGATGATTTGAAATCTGCCTTTTTGCATCATTGTATGCATTTGCTCAAATCAGAAATTAGTAAAAGCTCTTTTCATTGATCATCTCTTTTCATTGGAAAGGCAAATACTTTTCTTCTGGAAATTGGGATTTAATTCATTTTGTTGATTTCATAACCAACAGAACTGCTATGGTTATCTGTCCACTAACATTTAGTATTTTTTTGTCTGAAAATTTTTCTTATGTTAGTAACAGGTACAGTGAAAGTCCTCTACATTAAAGTCATCTGGTAGTGTCAGTTTGAAAAAATTATACAATTAGGACTTGCCAAGGATTTTTAACCATCTGCTCATTTAAACAAATCAGTGGTAGCATATCTTCAATTATTTGGATTAACTCGACCTCATAATTAAATACCTTAAAACAGGTTATATCTACTACAGTGAGAAATATGAGTTCAGCTCTGATGGTATGTGCTGGAGAAACTCAAATCTAAAAAATGACTTTGGACAGATTCAATTCTCTTAATTGTAGCAAAGCTCTATTTGAGCCTAAAGGTCAGCATGGCCAGCATCTTTACCTTAGAAGTCTTAATGACTGGTTTAAATGAACCCTGTAATTCAACAACTTGTAATTCAACAACCTGTTCAAAATTTGAACAAATGCATTTGCCTTCAGCTTGTTCCTTTTTATCTGAGAAATACCCAGATAAAGAAAATATCCAACCTGTCTTATTTTATAGGAATTTTAAAATCACTTATACTGCTTCCTTTCCTGCCAAAAAACATCACTTCTGAATTCATACCATTAATTACTAGAAGATTGGTAGGATACTTCCCTGAACAACACCTGACTATTAGAAGACATGATGAAAATTCCTTAATCTTTCCTCCCATTGATAAATTCAACAAGATTTCAACTGGGAAAGTGGCACCATTTTAATTAAAATCAAATCCAAAAATGTTAGGGAGTTTCTGGTAGCATTCTGACAAATCAGCCATAAGTACACATATGAAGATAAACCTCATTCACATACCATTTCAAGGATACAAGCAAAAGCCTAAAAAGGAAAAAAAAGTGCCTAGAATACTTCCCTTCCAGCAGCTAACACTCAATAAGCAGGATACAGTACCAGAAAAATAATCAGGAATCTATATCTCTGTATCTCAGGTTTTCTAACAGAAGTCTGGGAGTTTAAGATTTCTGTGCAATATCTTAGCTATTTCTAACACTGCACTTTTCTGGACAGAGAGCTCTGATCTTCCTGGGATCTGTTGGAGCCACTCTTCTAGCTTAGGAGTCACAGCCCTGAATGCTCCTACCACACCGGGACTGTTTTCACCTTTACTTTCCACATCCTCTCTAGTTCCTCCTTTAGGCCCTGGTATTTCTCCACTTTTTATATTCCTTCCTGAACTTGCTGTCACTTGGCACTGCTACATCTTTCACCATCACTGTCTTCTGGTCCTTGACTAGTATCATGATGTTTGATTGATTGGCCAGTACCTGCCTATCTGTCTGGATCTGGAAGTCCCATAGGATCTCCTGTTATTCTTTATGACCTTATGTAAAATCTTAATCTCAACTTGGGAGAGTCTAGACCATACACAGTGCATGGTACAGTATTCCTGTACACAAAACTAGCTATGATCAGTATCTCAGTGCTGTCCTTAAGCCAGCCTTTTCTAGTCATTGGTAGGATTTCCCAATGACTACCATCTCAGCTGTCTGTCAATGGTATATCCCACGCAGAGTCTTGTCTTACCATGGCACTTCCTTTGCTTGATCTTCCTCCCATATCTGCTGCTGCCTCAGGCATTCTCTCAGTGGCTCATCTTTGAATGCCCTCTTACTGATGTACTCCTGGATGCTCTGGGTTTCTTCCAGAATAGTAGCTTTAACCCTCACCAGATCCTACCTACCCTCTTTCTGGATGGTGTACAGTCTCTGGGTGTTAAGTCTTGGGTTGAAAACCTCCATACATTGTGAGGAGCAATAGAAGAGAATATTTGTAGTTTAGGGTTGAACAGTGGAGTCGTAGGCACTCCCTGAGCTTGATTGTATTCTGCAGATGTTTCATTAGCAATCAAGGTAACATCATCAGTGCTTATGGGTATTCACATTGGCAGCTTCCATGTCCTCCTTTGATCAGCTCACTATACTAGCAGGATCTCTGATGATTGGTAGAGCATGTGTTGATGGCCTGGATAATTTTCCTCCCATTGAGCTGGCTTTTCAGGACTTGTTTTATTCTTTGGTGATTTTTGGATGCTGCGGTTGTCCTTTCATCCTGTGACTGTGAGATACCAAGGTACTTGTAGCTGTCTGTATATCTGCTATCTGGCCCATTGCTAGTTCCACCCCATCAGTCTTAACTACCTTAATTTCTTTTACTACCATCTGGCCACACTTCTCCAGTATGAAATATATACAATGGAACCTCGCAAGATGAGACTAATCTGTTCCGGAAGAACGCTCTTAGCGCTAAATGCTCTTAAAGCGAAAAGAGGTTTCCCATAGGAAACAATGGAAAGTCAGACAATCCGTTCCACCCCCCAAAAATATTCACAAAAAATCATGGAATCAAATCATCAAATGGAATTTGATGTAGAAATGATTGTCCCTAACATCTGAAACAAGTAACAATGATTAACCCACGATATAAAGCAGAAATAGAGCAAACTAACCAGCACTTACGGATCTGCTTCGAGACAGGTTCTGGCCTCAGCTGCTGCTAGGCTGGCTGCTGTCCGGCGCCCCCCTGCTGGCTCGGAGGATCCGCTGCTGCTGCCGCTCGAGGCAAAAGGGTCTTTTCCCTTTTCCTTCAGCAACGTCTCACGGTACAGCACACAGATAGTAATGGAGTAAACTGTACATGGCAGCGTCGACCGAACTCTTGCGCGGTTGCTGCCTGAACGGGAAAAACAGAGCGTGCTGAATGATGATGTGTAAGTTATCGTGTGAAGCTTGCTCATCTTGTGAGTTGCCGCTTGTCTAGCGGAATAAATTTTATTGAAAAAATTTTTGCTTGTCTTGCGAGGTTCCACTGTATAGCTAAATATTCATGTTCTGGGTTATAGCTGCAAACTAGAAATGGACTCAAACTGCATAACACCCATCAGTTTATTTATCCTGAGCTTTCAGATCCGCACTCATTCCAATTGTAGTTTGAATAGTCCTTGCATCTATTTCCTACACTGAAAATCACTTCCCCACTTCAGCATTTGTATTCTGATTGCAATGCATTACTCTGAACCTCTCATTCACTTAATATTTTCTGCTTAATAGACCTTACCTTATTATTCTGCTCTATGATAGAGAAGATCCTTTCCACACCAATGCTGACTCCAACACAAGGTACCTTATATCCTTTTGAATCAAACTTTGCTACAAGCTCATCATAGCGTCCACCTCCAGCCAGACTACTTATGCTAAGAGACTCATTTAGGTGGCTATATTTTTGGCACAATAAAACAGCCTCATAGATGACTCCAGTGTAGTATGTTAGACCACGAGCCAGGCTCAGGTGTAAGGAGGCCTGTGAAACAGGAGAAAAGGGCTATTAGTAGGAGACTGCCCCAGATCACTTATATTTACCTAATAGTACATCCCAAGTCACCTGATCTACGATGCCAAACAGAGTAAGATATTCAAATAGCAATTTCATGTCCTCCAGTCCTTCCATAGCCAATTTGTTCTGAACCAGTTTTGGATCTTTGAGAAGTTTCTCAATGAGACATGGTCCCCCTGCAGAAAAACAGATGCTTTTCAGGATGGAAGATACTCAAACATAGTTTTGTATCTACTTCATCAACCTTACAATTACTAACTCAATATCATTTGAGTTGTGAGCAAACTTAGGTTGAATCCAATGCTCGGAACACAAAAAATAAGGAAGAGAACACTTGATTTGCACAAAAACAGCTGTAGGATCACAGCCAATCTTCTTCCATCGATATGATTATTTATTTACCCATCATAGCGTGCCTATGCTAAAATTTACCGTGAAGTTGGACATATTCGCTAATATGATCTACACACTCAGGAGAAATTCCATCTTCTCTGATCATTTCATTTTTCACTTCCTCCCATGTCACCTGTGGTGGAAATAGGGGAGTTAACTCTGTATTTTCTAGGTCAGAGTAGTTTATCTTCTGGATAATGTATCTCCTTGCACAAAAAGCAGATCACGTAAACTGACAGCTTTTTTAATATAGATGATGCACAGATATAGGGAATGACAATTTAAGGGAATCCAAGTGAAATTATTATTTTTATTTCATGTATACCCCATAAATTAAATAGGTTACATTTTCAGTGCTGAGAGCCATACTAAACTTGCATGTTCATTTGTTCCTGAATCCATACAAATCCGACCTATCCAGACATACAGTGGGGCAAAAAAGTATTTAGTCAGCCACCAATTGTGCAAGTTCTCCCACTTAAAAAGATGAG
>JANHZU010001978.1:186694-199700 GCA_032468055.1 Acrochordus granulatus
TCTGGCAGAGCTCTCATCTTCATTAGAGCACACAAGCCCCCCAACCACAGCAAGGTGGTGCCTCACTGGGGGGACTTAGCTAATTACCAGTAGTATATTTGGTGGTTTTGATTTAATTTTTCCTCATCAACTTTATCCATGAAACCCCTCTTCATTTCCAACTCAACAACAAACATTCATGTTAGAGCTATATCTAGAGGGGAATGGGAATATGCTGACTGAGAATACGCATAGGTGAAATAACATAACACCACAAGCTAATAACCTGAACCAAATCTTTAAAAATTAAACAGCAGCAGTTCATCTTCCATGCCGGCAGACAGGAAATGCCACAAGACAAGTTGTTTTTCCTCCCCTCTCTCATTTGTGTCAGGGCAACATACTCTGCTGGGCAGAGCATCCATACTGTATTTGTGTGTTGTGCAGCATCAGAGCTGAGACATCCTCTTTGACCCAACTAGAACAGTGATGGAGGCCCAGTTCTGCAATCCCTGTCTCTATGCATATAGGACTATGACAGTACAGGATCTCTCAAAAGTGTATATTTTGTGTCTTTTTGTCTACAAATATACTGATTGGAATAGCCAGTATTTTGGCATCTCATTCTTTGTTGAGAGCACCATATTCTTACCTCAAACTATTTAGACACTCGCATGACATACTGCTTTCCAGGTAGATTTTTATAGGTTTATGTTTCGAGACTTACCTCTCGGCAGCTGTCACAATGAAAGGTATGATTTTAAAAAAGTAAGAATGTGATGCCCACTTCAGTAAACTTGATAAGAGACAAAAGCTTTCCATTACAAGAAGTTCTGCAACTTTTTTAAAAAAATAAAATAAATATAAGATTTCAGTCCATTTGATTATGGTGATGTATAAATTTAACACATGAACTTGAATGAGAGCCCAGGAAGCATACCTGAAAAATAACTACTGTATTTCTTGACCAGGAGCTCTCCAGTTGCACATAGCTCCTTATCAGCTGCAGATGATTTCATCAGGATATAAAATATAAACACTGCTTTTCTTTCAAATTTAAATTTTATTTGAGATATTGTTATTTCTAGTATTGTGAAGAACATATTTATGTTAATTTTGGACTTCTGCAAAAGTTAGTCTTCAATTCTCACAAAAATTATTAGGAAATATCACGAAATTCCCAAGATATATCCCAAAGCTGAGTCATTGACACAACACTATCACACATGATGTTGAATGATTTCTGGTGTCTTGCAGATCACTGGGAGAGGCCTGCAGATTTGCTTAGCTCAGTTTGTGTTGACTGCAGCAGTTTTGAAATGCAGCTGGTAGGTTACAATCAAAAAGATAAACTAGAACATTTCCATTGGAGATGTCAGAACTTCTGTTACCTCACCCTCTTTCCCAGGAGAATGATCTCAGTCAGCATCTTGTGGGTATCTCTGAAGTGGGTGTGAATTGATACAAGAGCCAGATATGTGCTGCTATGTGCTATTTTGCTACACACAATACCTTCAGCAGACCACTGTGGACCGAGATGTTATACTTAGGAAAAATAAATGCAACTGTTTCATACTATGTGCAAAATAATTATAAGGACATTATACAACTGCAAATAACTTTCTCATTACTGGGACAGCTAATATGGCTAACATAGCATTATTCAGAATGAGATTGTGAGTAGCAAAATGGGCATATGTAGCTCTCAGATGTTGTGATATATTTTAGCTTGGATACCAGTATACAATCCACTCATATCTGCAGTTTCATCATACACTTGGCCTTATCCCAACATGTTTGGTCCATCTTAGTATATACTACTAAAATTCTCTTTGTCTGTTTGTAATCTTCAATTGGGCAAAAATGTGCACCAAAGAGCAACAATTTTTGATTCAACATACCTCAAATGGACTATCTGAAACAATACACCAAAGTGTGGTACCCATTACTCCTATGTAATTTAAATTTGGCAAACTTGTCACTGTTTCAGTACTAATATGCTGTAGTGGTCAGCCATGGTCACATGATTGTCATTTCCAATAGTCCCTTCCAGCCTCCCACATGGAAAGTCAATGGAGAAGCCGACAGGAAGTTGGAAGTTCCAGGCCAGGAGACAGAAAAGTGGCTGCTGCCAAATGGAGAGGGAGGGAGGGAGTTATGGGGATGCAGGGGAGGCGCTGCATGGGTCAGGGAGGATACATAGGTGTGCATGAGAGGCACCATGCAGGTTGGGAAGGGTATGAGGGATGCACAGAGGCACAGTGTGCAAGAGATGCTGCATAGATTGGGGAAGTTGTACAAGGGTGTAGTGTAGATTAGGAAAGATGCATGGGATGCAAGGGGTATGAGAGGATGTGAGGGAAGTGCAGTGAAGATCAGAGAGGATGCATGGGGGTGAGGGAATGGTAGGTAAGGAAATAACTCTGAAACAATATCCCAGCAAGTCTAGTTATTTCTAACAATGATTAGCTTACTTCCAAAAAGCCCCCAGAGCACACTTGTGTCTTTATGATTAGGCATTCATCTTCACTGTTATTAAGAGATATATGGCTCAGCTGATTTGTTTGCATTATCTTGGGCTGTATTCCCAATCACAAAGATTATTATTTTATATTTGATAGAATTAGAAATAATATTAATCACTTAATTCTGTGAACTAGGCCTCAGGTATTTCATAGTTCCAGACTTTGTACTCAGTAATTGTATAGGACTATATTTTATAAGCAGGTTGATGCTTCTTGTATCTTTCAAAGGATAGCAAGGATAGCAAAAATCAGAAGACATCTAGGAACACTTTTTCTGACTAATGCATTTTATTAAAAGAGGTATTTTCATGAACTGCAAGTCACTTCATCAGATGCAGAGTTTATGCCTTTTAATGGAATTTGTTTATCAGAAAAGATGCTGTCAGTTTCCATGTGATTTTCATTTTGTTTTGCTATACAGACTAATATGGTCCTCATCCAATAATGTCTCCAAAGAGTAAATTAATGAGAGACAAGGTCAGAGTGACATTAATAATTCTGTAAAGCACTGGTCTCCAAAAGCTTGCCGCTTTTTGGACAGCCCATTCTAGTTTCTGGGTCAGTTTTATTCAGCATCCACATGAAACTCCTGGGGAAGTCACCTCTCAGTTGGAATGAGATATAGATGATTTGATTCTGAGGGCAATTCACGGTGCTTGTTATCACTTAATCTTGCAGGTCTGATTCAGCTTCCTTTCCTCCCTTTTTAACATTCATGTGAATTAGGGGGGTGTCTGAGGCATTTTCTTCCTCCTCCTCCTCCACCCTTTGAACTTAAGCAATCTTTGTCTTTGGTTGCTTTGGAAACAAATTTTCTCACTCTCTGTCAAGGTCATCCTCTTTTCTCCCTTATTTGAAAGAGCTTCACTGCCTTTTCGCAATGCCTGGAGGCTGTGCGAGTCTGGATGGGGAACGACAGTCTTTGACTGAACCCTGATAAGACTGTGTGGCTGTCAGTGTGTGGGGTTTCCAGGTCCAGGGCCTTGACAACTTTAATTCTGGGTGGGGTGGCACTACCCCAGAACGATCTGGTGTGCGACTTAGGGGTTCTTTCGGACTCACAACTCCTGCTTGAGGAGCAGGTGGCTCTCATGGCTAGGAGAGCTTTTGCACAACTCTGTGTTGTGTGCCCATACTAAGATCGGGAGTACCTCTGTGTAGTCATTCCTGCACTGGTCATCTCGCAACTGGGCTACTGCAATGCACATGGGGCTACCCTTGAAGAGTATTCGGAAACTACAGTTGGTACAGAGTGCAGCTGCATGAACAGTTCCCACTGTTCTGTGAGCTGCACTGATTGCCAGCGTGTTTCTGGGTGCAGTTCAAAGTGTTGGATCCAAGTTGCTTAAAGGACCGTCTCGACCCATGGATTTGGCCCCACTCACCTGTGCCAGCAGTAGGGGCATGCTTTAGGGAATTTTGTCCGATGGGGTCCAGAAGATAGACCTTTTCTGTTGTGGCAGCTGCCTTCTGGAACATCGTTCCCCCTGGGGTGAGGTCAGTCCCCACTCTTCTGGCCTTCTGGAAAGAGCTAAAGACGTGGCTCTGATGTTTGGCTTGGGGGCCAAACAGCCGGGTGTCATCGATGAGCTGGCTACTGGATTGATGGCTTCACCTCTATTTTTAACTTCAATTTTTAACTTTCTATCTTGGTTTCATTTTAATTTTTATTCTAATATTGTGCTTTTTTATATGTGTTTATATATGTTTCTGTTTCTATTTTATTGTGAGACTCCCAGAGTCACTTGCAGCAAGTTGGGCGGTGAATACATTCAATAAATAAATAGCTTGGCCTTGTCTCTCCTATCATTGCAAAAAGCAGTACAGATCTTGCCTTTTCACAAAACTATCAGTAACCAAAGGGCCGAATGCTTTATTATGAGAATATTTTTCCTTGATTGTGAGAACGGAATCTTTAGGTAATACTGGGTGAGTAATACAAATATTTGTGAGTTACTATTATAATGTATGTATTCATGGTTATAAAGTACCAGAATGCCTTTTGCAAGATGCTTAGAGCTCTAAAATTGAAGCAGCTTATTTATTTTTAAAATTTATATACCATTGAATTCAGAAATGACTCTTGGCGTCACAATGAAAGACATTAAAAACCATTAAATATGACTATTAAAATTAGTTTTAAAATCACTTAAAATTAACTAGAAAGAACGGGAGGGACGGGGTGTCTGTGGGGGAAGGTGCAACTAGCTTAATCCACCAGCCACCTCCATGATGACACTGGGGTCCCAAGCCAGTGGAGCAGACCTCACCTCAGGTGGGAGATGCTCTGCAGCCAAAAAGGTCTTCTCCTGGACCCTGCCAGCTGAAAGTCACTGACTGACGGGGTCCGTAGCATGCCTCATCTGGCGGGGCTGGCTGTCCCCATAGGGGTGAGACAGTTCTTCAGGTAACCAGGTCCCATTTCATTGTAAGTGTCAAACATGCAAACAGATGTACGTACACAGATCATCCCCTCCACCCCTACCCCCAAGGATAGTTGTTTTTTTAATGCTATTGTTATTATTTATTTTTAAAAAATATTATATATTAATTAACAAATCATTAAAAAATGTAAATGTTTTAATTTTTTGTTCGGAAAACTCAGACTTTGGATGTAGCATAGGTAGTCCTCAACTTATTACCATAATGGAGCCTGCCCATTACAACTGTCATGACAGTCATAAAACAGGTCATCCATGTGATAGACCTAATTTTACAATCTTTTTTGCAGCAGTTGTTAAGTGAACACTGTGGTTGTTAAGCAAACCAATTGTTGTTATGGGCTGCTTTTGCTGAAAACCAGAAGTAAATGCCAGCTTTTGGCAAAAACATTGTAAAATGTGATTATGTGACCACAAGACACTGCAAATGGCTGCAAATATGGGCCAGTTGCCAAGTACTGAAATGTGGCCATGTGTCCTTTGGAAGAGTGGCCATTGGAACTTGGGGCTGGGTTATAAGTACTGGGAAGTCCACTGTAACTTTGAATAGTCATAAGTCAAGGACTACCTGTCAAAACCTGTTTGTAAAATTATAATCCAAAAACAATTTCCATATTAAATTAATCATTGGAAATCCTGAAAGATCATATTAGGAACAGATTGTCATGGAGAAAATCTATCTATACAGTCGCTAACTGTAAAAAAAAACTTGATGATACATAATTACATTAAATTCTAAATCAGATTTTTAAAAAATATTAAGTTAGTTTTGAACTTAATGTATATTTTCATATCTTAACTTTCCAGTTTTCTGTCGAAAGAATTATTAGTGCTTTCCAATAAAAAGAACAGAATATCCTAGCTAGCATAAGAAAAGTGAGTTCAAAATTTATTGTAGGAATGGTTGCAAAGAGTCAACAATGACTTTATAGCATGTAATCATCACTGTCAGTGTTTAATACTGTAAAAGATAATAGGCTGAAAATAAAAATCCACCTTTAAAACCTGTTTTATATTATTATAAATCATTTCCCAGAATTATTGGACCTTACGATATTACTACCAAGTGTGAAATAAAGATCTAACCTGTTTATTGGATTTGCAACAGTTTTGTAAAAATGAATTCTCTATTTTGACAGTCTAGACTGCAGTAATATATCACTTGTAGAACATTGTACCATTGGGACATTATGGATGTCCTGAGCTGATGCCTGGATGGAGAAAACAAGCTTAAATTGAAACCCAGCAACACAGAGATGCTTTTGATAGTAATCAATACGGCTATATTCTTACATGGTTTGGCCCCTTGAATTTCCATAATACATGGAATCCATCTTTTCTTTAATCTGAGTGCTCTTTTCAAAAGGAGAAACTGAGGGTCCTCACTTCATGTAATGCCAAGGAATTAGAAATCATAGGCAATCTTTCTTGAAAGTTGCCCTTTATTAGGGAATAGTATATCCCCTGAATATAATGGTGTCCCCAATCTGCTAGCCTTCTGGAAGGCTGTGAAACCATCCAACCAGTGAGCATTTGGTATTCATGACAGATGGTCTGTGTTGTATGTTGAAGTTTTTATAAGATGGCGTTTTATTATATTTTTATGAGATAATATAGGTTATTCAGATATTGTTTACCTATGTTAGTGTTTTCTGATTTCTGTAAGCCATCCGAGTTTTTGAAGTCAAGTGGTATAGAATATATTACAAAATAAAATATTTGAGCATCTGTGCATGTGTGTATAAAGAGAGGGACAGAAAGAATACACATAACAGACTGCATATATGCTTCTGGGAGAGGCAAATACATCCTCCTGCAAAAGCCACTTGTTCTCCAAAGCAAGCTAGCTTCATTTTTACCCACAGGGTCCACCAGCCATCTCCAGTGTGGTGGTGTCTCCCTGCCATATGATATGAACATAAACTTGAATCAAAGCCCTTAACTTACACAACGTCTGTTGCAGCACAATCAGGGATCTCAAAATGCCCAATTTGCCTGTTCCCTTTGAACAGCAGGAAGAAACCTTGGAAGGATGAAAAGTTACTTATAGGTTGGAGGGTGATGGCAGCATCCTCCACTTCCAGAAAGTTCAACTTGCTCAGTTATTGTTACACTGCTGATGAGAGGATCAGCACTGCTTGATATTGGCCAAGAACTTGCATTTATCAAAAGGAATCCTTCCCATTTCCTCTCCTTTCTCAAGGCAACAAAAATATGGCCCCATTAGCACTGCTGCTGTTGTCCCAATTATTTTAATTTCCTCAAACTTATTCAGAGTTAAAAGAATATTAATTTCTTTTAAGCAAAATAATCAGTTAGAACCAATTATACACATACACTCTCAAGCATTAGGAAATCACAGAAATTACAGTTTCTAAACATGTATTACTTTAGCAGTAAGCATAAGCTATTGTCGCAGTAATTTTAGTTAGCATGTGAAAAAAAATTAAGTTCATCGTTCAAACAAAATAAAACTACAAATATCACTCAAAATACAGCTATCAGAGTTCTACTTATAGCATAAACTAATTCAAAATGTTGCCAAGATATATGTGATCCAATGATGTGTATTTTAGAAATTGAGTCACAAATCTAGCTGTCTCCTAAAATAACAGAGAAATAAGTGCTTTCAATTTTCTGAATATTATGATAAAGTATACAAAGAAGAATGAAAAAGTGTTAATATTTGCAGAGCAGGAATAGTAAACATTCGGCAAGTTCCAACAAGATGATATACTAGTTTAAGCTACTGCATTGACATTTCATTTTTGCACTGAGGCAGATATATGAGCCTTATAACAACAAAAACTACAGAAGTCTCATAGGCTTGCAATATATTTGAGAAATGCAGTAAACAGTATTTAAGAAAAATGGCTGCTACTGAAATTTAAAACAATTAGGATAACAAATTTTGCTTTTGCAAAAGTGACCACGCTTGTCTTGATTTTTTCTGTTCTGCTGCAAATTCAGGGGATGAATTTTGCAACAAAGCTAAATAATAAAAAGCAAATGTTACAAAGATAATTTCAGGTATATTTTCTAACATGAATATGAAGAAAATAGGAGGCTGTTCAGTCTCTAGTTATTCTATCTAACTGGGGTCAAAAAAGGCTGCTAATGGCTCAGCATAGTCTTTTCCATTCTTATTGGAAGATAACTGGAATTGAATATGGGATTGTTTACATACAGAACATATGCTCTGTTTCTGAAGTATGGCTGAATAAGAACCAAACAGAGAAGGATTAAATCATGCCTTTGGTATTTCCATGTGTAAATTTCCAAAGCAAGAACTCATACATATCCATGCTCGTGCCATGAGAATGCAGAGATCCTTATGCTATGAGATTGAAACAAATATGCAAACCTGCTTTCAGGTATTAACTGTTAGTACAGGTACACAGACCACAATTCATCCTTCCTCCCTGCATTTGATCAGAGTGGTCAAAATTCTCTCAGGGATGTGAATATGGTTGACAATAGGAAGAGGACTAGAAACAAGAGGACCATAAGCTTGCCTCCAGTTTAGTGCACATTGGGATGGTTCTGGTAGTACAAAAGATTGCTATATTCCCTCTCCTCAGAAGATAGAACTGACATATCTTATGACTTCAGAGACGATAACATGTTTTCCTAAGAGACTGGGTAGTCTCCTCTGCTTCTTTGCATGTACTTATTGCATAAATCTTATCGTATATAAGTATTAAGTGTATAAGAGAGCCTCGTAATCAAAGAATAACAAGAGGTAAAACAGAAATTAAAGATAAATAAGCTGTTTTTTCCTCCCTTTCTATTACTTCTAGCTTGTTGACATTTTAATGTCTACCAAATGCAGAATCATTGTGATTTGCTTTTACATGCAGATGGAAACAGCATATGTTTGATAAATGAAGGTGAAAAATTGCCAAGCAATTAGGAATAAAGTAAACAGTAAAAGAAAATCCTGCCAAGCAAGATATTTTCAAAAGCACTTTATTTTCAAAGCAAATCAGAAACTAATTCCTTCACTTACTTCCATGTCATCATGACTTATTCTGAGGATACACAATTTTCATTTCTGTTTGGTGAAATTCTGCTTTATTTCAGGTGCTAAAATATACTTTTCCTATCTGCTTTTTCTACAAAATGCCACTTACTGCTTTGATCATTATTGACTTTTCTCTCTCATTAAAGAGAAAAAAGTGAAATCACATATATTTAGGAATAATATAATGCATATCATACCTGGTCTGAGGCAGAACAGCATTTGTTTGCCATCTTCATCTGTAAAAAAGAATACAAAGAGGTAAAAATTCTAAATAACTCTAACTATATTGTTATTTATGAGTTTCATTCATAATTGCATGGCTCTCATGATAAACTGTGGTCTCAGAAAAAATGTGAGATTGAATTGAGGAGGCACCAACTGGATGCAGCACATTTGCTACTCCTTGAATTCAACTGTGCCACGACCAGTGTCTGAATTAGATTCATAACCCACTTTTCCTCCAGAAGTTCAAGGAGACACAATTAACACACACTCCTCCATCCTCTTCCCTGAAATAACATTGTGAAGTAGGTTGGGCTGAAAATGACTGGCCCAATATCACCCAGTAGGCTTCCATGACTGAGGGTATACTTGAACCTGGGTGTCTTCTATTACAGTACTTAAATAACAATTGCACACTGGGCATCTGGGTCTGGGTAAAATCAGGATACAGCACCTGGATCGAAGAATATAGTTCCCCAACAACTCCAAAGCACTATCTGCTCTCTACCGTTTTCAATGAAACAATTGAGAGCAATCAAACAACTAGGGCAAAAATTGACCTCTTCAGTGCTTTACTGCTATTGCTGACAGTCTTCTCTAAAGACAACATAGGATTGACAGAAGCTCCTGCCAATCACACTTGAAATGAAAGTTCTTTAAATAAAAATAGGATGCAACTGTTGAAAGGGAAAACACAGTATATAGAATAAGTAAGCAAGCAATATACAACCCACTGGTTACCACCATGATTTCATAGTGATTGCCAGGTTTGTAGTAAATAATCAGAGAAGTATCTCTACTGAGTAAAGATTTTAAAAATAGTTGACCTGTGCAGGCTGCTATAGAAATCATCTTACTCTATATCTCTAGAAACCTGGCAGTCCTCATGTCGATGTGGCTTTTTAAAAATTTCCAAGAAGGTCCATGAGTTTGATATCTGCTCATTGTTCTGTGGTCTGTATACACAATGCTTGTCTTTTACCATATCTGAAATCAAGAATTGTTCAGTCCAATTGTTATTATCACATATAATTGAACTATGAACTTAAATCTTCTGTCTGTCTGTCTGTCTATCTATCCCACCAGCCAGCCAAAGTATTTAGATTCAGATACTTTATTTGCCAAGCATGATTAGACACTCAAGGAATTTGACTCCAGTACAGCAGTTCTCAGTGTACTTGCAAGACAACAGTAAATAAAATGACATAAACAGATAAACAAAATTATGTATTCAATAGTAAAGTGTACATCCAAAATGTGCAGCCAGAAGAAAAGGAATTATAAGAAAGTGTAGAATTAGAACCATAATCTACTAATAAGTATGAATATATATCAGACAGAACTTATGGATTAATTTAGAATTTTTTTGCACTATAATAATTACTATGTAGTGTCACAAAGCATGAGTTAAGTATTCAGCTGAATAATAGCATAGGAGAAAAAAAACTATCCTTATGTCTGATTGTTTTGGTATGCAATACCCTATAGTGCTGTCTAGAAAGAAGAGGTTCAAACAATTTATGTCCAGGGTGAGGAGGGTTCTGCAGGTATCTTTGCCACCCTTCTCTTGACCCTCTCAAAAGACAAATCCTCCATGGAGGGCAAGCAAGCAGAAATTATTCTTTTTGCAGTCCTGACTGTTAATTGGAGCCTGTCCCTGTCCAGCATGGTTGCTGCACTGAACCAAACAGTTATGGAGGTATAAAGAACAGATTCAATGATTCCTCTGTAGAACTGTATCAGCAGCTCTTGAGCCTGGTTTAACTACTTGAGCTGATGCAGGAAGTACATGCTCTGTTGTGCCTTCTTAGTAATGGCACTAATGTTAGCTGTCCGTTTCAAATCTTGGAATATTATAGAGCCCAGAAACTTGAAGGACTGTATTGCTGATACCGTTTTACTGAGTATGGTAAGAATGGGTGAAATAGCAAGGCTCTTCCTAAAATTCATTGTCATCTCCACAGTTTTGAGCATATTCAGCTCCAAGTTGTTTTGACTGTACCACAGGGCCAGTTGTTCAACCTCCCATCTGTAGGCAGACTCATCACTATCTCTGATGATTCAAATGAGTGTTGTATCATCTGTAAACTTCAGAACTTTGATGGAGGGGTCCATAGAAGTGCAGTCATTGGAGCAGAGAGAAAAGAGCAGCGGAGAGAGTACACAGTCCTAAGGAACGCCAGTGCTAATTGTCCCAGTACTGGATGTAATTTTCCCCAGCCTCACCTGCTGCTTCCTGTCTGTCAGGAAGCTGGTTATCCACTTACTGGTATGGGCAGGCACAGTGAATTGTGTCAGTTTATAGTGAAGAATGGCTGGGGTAATGGCGTTCAATGCTGAGCTTAAATCCACAAGAAGGACCTGTGCATAGGTCCTTGGGAAGTCAAGATGCAGGATATAGTGCAGTGTCATATTGACAGCATCATCTGCTGACCTATTTGCCTGATAGGCAAACTACAGAGGGTCCAATAGCAGATCTGTGATGACCTTCAGATGGGCCAGTACCAGCCTCTCAAATGTCTTCATGACTGCAGATGTTAAAGTGACAGGTCTGTAGTCATTCAGCCCGCAGATGAAGGCTTTCATTGGAACTGGATGGTGGTAGAATGTTAAAGCAAGAAGGGACATAGCATATTCATCAAAGGATATGTTATTCAGTAACACATCCCTTGATGCAAATTGTAAATAGAAAAATACTTAGCAATTTAGTGTTTGTTGTATCTATATTTCTAAAACATTTAATGAATCACTGTTTCACATTGATCTTTCATAGATCAGTTACAAAATGCAAATATATGATTTACTATGGCCCTTCATGATTAATTAATTAAAATTATCCCTAATCACCTAGTCTCTTAAATTTAATAATAACTTGAACAAAAATTAAAAATTATCCCTAATCACCTAGTCTCTTATATGTAATAATAACTTGAACATCCTTATAAGGATAGACGAAACTATCTAAATTTGGTTTTAACTGTGTTTATGCTTGAGTGTAATACTTGAGTTTAAGAATTTAAATAAAACTTATTTTAAATTCAAGAAACTGAGTTTTAATCAATACAATCATTTTGATGTGTAGCTTTTGAGCAAAGTACCATTCTGTAACATCTGAAAAAGTATAGAATCCAAAAAGTAACTGTATTTTGATTTGCACAGTAGCCCAGGAAATTCAACTTGGATCAATTAGCCTAAAATGCATGTTAATTAAATTCTCCAACAGAAAACTTTTCTTTTCACTGGCTATGTTCCTCCAGGACTACTATATACTGTATGTGCTAATAAACCATGTCCTGAGAGAAAAGCAGAATATCATTGTAACACAAATGGGGCTGTTTTGAACCGTTAATAAATTTATCTTAAATAGTAATAATTTGTTTTGGCTAACAAATTTCAGAATTATTTAATTATTTGTTTGTGAAACCAATTCAGCAGAATTGTTCTTAGTACATATAAGCTGAAACAGTACAATAAGATAATCACAAAATCTAGAAATGGTGACTATAATATAGTGCTCTATGAATAAGAATGCTTTACCATGAATACATACATATATAATAGAATAATCCTTGCTGAAAATATGATATAACAGAAAAACCTACACTGTATGAAATTTACTGACTTTACAATTGTTTGTGTTGTTAAACAAAAATCATCAAAAGAAACACTGTAAGGTATTCTCACAGCCTGTATATAAAAAGATAAAAATGAGGAAACAGAATTTGATTCTTAATAGTAGCAGTAGTAATAACAGATTTAAGAGCTGCCCAGAATAACAATATAGTTTAAAAAAATCCAAGATAAATAAGGAACAA
>JANHZU010001980.1:40569-52741 GCA_032468055.1 Acrochordus granulatus
AACAACTACTGTTTTCACTTAATGACTGCCACAAAAAAGTTGTAAATCAACTTTTTGTGTTCATAAATCAACTCATCGTGACCACTTTACAACCATCACAACTTATGACTGAAATTGCAGGCTGAATTACAGTCATATTTTGAAGACTAACTGTATCCATTTTATCATTCTGGCTCTCAGGGGTTTTGACCATAAAAAGATTATATTTAGTGGCAGGACTAGGTTCAGACTCTGATCTGCTCTGAATATACTTAATAGCCATAAATGAAGTATTCGTTGTTTCTTTCAAATTTTAACTAGTAATATTAACCCTACTTGAAGAAATAGATGTGTCTTAAGAAATAAAAAAATCATGCTAAAAAGAGAGAAAGGGGCTAATTTATCTTTGTAATGTTCAAGATATACTTTTACCTGATTTACCTACAGTTTCTCCCCATTGCTAGACCATTTTTCTGTCTTGAAGCTCTTTACCTTATTGACTAGGAGTAGAAGAATTCCAAATCTGATCTTCATTGCTGTCATATAACGTCTTGTGGGAACAGAAGCACTTTGGATCTTGTAATATTTAACACAAGGCCAAATTGGCAGACCAAAACCAAGACTGTGCCAAACTACAATCTGTTTGGAAACTTTAGCCATTCAGCACAGACTTGAGAGAAAATATAGTTCCATAAGTTCTGTTTTGTTATTAGAGTGGAGGAAAAAAATTGCACATTGTTTAAAGTCAAGTTGGTAGGGAGCAAAAATGAACTTTGTGGAGTCCTCCAGAACTTTTAAACTTCAACTCTCATTGACCTAAGTCAGCAAAAAAATACAGAATTGTGGGAGATATAGTTTAAACTTCCGGGCAATGCCAAATTTTCTGTCCCTGTAGATAGAGAAGTCTGAAATATAGTGAGGATAATACAATATAGGCCAAGAAAATAAGTACTTCTGAGAATGTTATGGGAAATTTTCTCCAAAGACATATGTAAGAATTCGTTCTCACTCCAGAAACAGATCAGTTCTTAAGTGTGACTTCCCTTGGCCATAATTGTCAATTGCAAATTGGCAAACAAAATGGTTGTTTTGGTGAATTTTCCCAGGAATGTAGTTCCTGTATCTCTGTAACAGTGAGGTCTTCCGAAGCTCTGTTCCAACTGATAAAAGGCTATGAATGCATGTCTGGTCCCACTATATTATAGACTAGTTGCCATTTCCAAGTATCACCTCTCAGCCTTTTGCTGAAAAATTAGTATGGTATATTCCAAGGCCCAACACTGCTTAGCTTTTTCAAGATCATTTAAGATCAGCTAGGTGCTGCTTCCTTTCAGTCATGACCTACAGCTTTCCCAACTGCCTAGAATGATGGGATTGGATCCAACACTTGGGGAGAATGCCACTTTAAGGAAGTTTGTTCTAAATAAACAACAAGGAAATGATTTAAATACCATTTCTCAGGCAGTTTAGTGATATTACTGTCTTGTTTGCATGATGACTGTGCTTCATTGTTGCAATTATAAAAAGCAACACTGATAATAGGTAATAAAATTCCCCCCACAAAATATCTAATTGGTCATTGTAATTTAGTTTTGTTCACATTAGTTATTCTGAACTTTTGTACACTGAATTGGCATTCATTTCCTATTATTAAACTTATCACTGCATTGTGTCATGACTAGCAGCAGATGTTTCCTACTTTTATCATTGTGCTTATTTGCTTTATCATTGTGCTTGTATTTCACTGATGAAAAACTATGTGACCTCTGCTTATGTCTCACACAAGCTTAAATCCCATCCTCTAACTTCATGAATCCCACCTTCCATTTTGATATATTCAAATGCCCTGCTAAATGGCCAACTAAAGCCTGATTTATGAATATGAAACAAGAAAAAGCCTTTGTGTTGATGCTTATGTCCAAGTTTAGAATATTAGATCTGTCTGGATGATATAAAAGTTGATGGCTCAAATGCTGTTTCCTTACTAGTTCCTGAATATACTATAAAGAACAATTGGTGGAGCAAAGTGAGAGAAGATGAAGGTGGCAGAAGGCAGAATGCCACATATCCTAACTATCTCAGTTTCATTCAGATTTATTCGTTGTTACTTACCAGTTGCTGGTGCTAAGCCAGAATTAAGTTGCCATGAAAGATACACTTTATTGATCTCATGGATTCTTGTCTACAATATGTCAGATCAAATCAATTTTTATAGACCAGCATAACCTGTAAGAAGGGGACGTGGAGGCTGAGCAGTTAAGATGCTGGGCTTGTTGTTTGGAAGGTCGGCAGCTTGAGCCCCAAGTGCCGACTTTACTACCACGTAACCAGTTACTACAGTAATTACATTACTAGCTCCAACTCCTGCCAACCTAGCAGTTCAAAAGCATATAAATATGCAAGTAGATAAATAGGTACCACCTTCTGTGGGAAAGATAACAGTGTTCTGTGCACCTTGGTATATAGTCATGCTGGCTTATATACCAACAGCTGCATCTTCCAACAATACTGGCTTCCTTGGCTGTGAATTAGAGATGAGCACTGCCCCTTAAAGTTGGACACAACTGACAGGGGAAACCTTTACCTTTTACCTTTTTATTACCAATAAGACAGAGGGACTAAAAAGAAACCATCTAAAGAATTTCATGTAGAAAGACCAATTTTTGTCACCAATTTTTTATACAGAACCAGAACCACCATAAGGATGCGTGGCATCCATTCTACTGCAATTTGAAGCCAGATTCCATAATTCCACATTACCAGATTACTGAGAAAGAAAGTATCGTTATATGACATATTTATTTTAAAAATTCTCATATTCCTTGTAGTTACTCTGGGAAAGGCATTTCCTCCTGTGACAATGTGACAGTGTAAATCTCCAAACTGCTTTACCAATCTATTTATTTCTATTCAGCCCAGTGACATTGATAAGATTATGGAAAATCAGATCAGCTTCACCAAAACTGTAATTGATTTTCTTTTAAAGCAGTCTGAATAGATGAAATGGGGGCACGTGTAATATTTTAAGAATAATATTTAACTATCTGTTGGAATCAGTGAAATAAGGATTTACTTTGACTTGTCAATTTCATCAGAGATCAGAACATATGGATAGTGAAAAACTGGTGCTTTGTCAGCTTAGAGAAAATTTGTCTCATTATAAGCAAAAACAAAAAAAAATTCTGATATATGATTTTAAATCCTGTATTGCTTAGATCCCCATGAAATATGGGGCTAAATATTTCACGTAATATGCAGATTTCTAAGAATGTAGATGTTATTAGCTGATGGGAAAATGATAATTAACCATTTCAGAGCAGGCACCAATATAAAATTTCTGCCCAGAGAATAAATATGACATTTATTTATTTATGTATTTATTATTTCTGCCCAGAGCAAAATATGACATTTATTTTACTCACAGGTAATCAGATCATAAGAACTTACAGAAATCAGCTCTCCACTCTTCACCCCATCTTCCTTTTAGGCTGTATGTGATTGGTATAGGTATGTAGAAAGAGCTAGTTTATTAGTTTGTGTGAGGAATAGATTCTCTAACTACCTGGATTAACTGATATTTGTACATTCCTCGTTGGACATTTATACATACAGTAAGATTGTCTGATAGGAAAATGAAGATAGTAGAATTCTCTTGTTCAGGTCTCGATTCCCTCTGAAAGTAACCTTTTCATTTCTGTGTGCAAAAATGAAAGTGAAGATTCTGTATGTCAGATTTCAGTGTGTTCTATTGTAGTCTTCTCAGAATAGAAGGCAGCACCTAGCCAAACTGGTTGGTTCTGAAAAAACTAAAGAGGCTCAGACTTGGTCAGTAGTTGGATAATAGATGAGCAGGAAATCCAGGACTGTAAATAAAATTAGAAAATTAAAAAATGGAACATATAGATGGCAAGAGCTTATCAGTTTTAGATGTTTGCAGAAAAAAAAATATTGATGTGTCCAAGACTTGAGAGAGACTTTAAGTTTGTTTTATAGTATGGCATGGAAAAGTCACCCAATTAAATGCCAACAACTAGAAAGCATAGAGTGATTTTTTTTTAAACTAGCAGGTTATAGTGAGTCATTGGTTTCTTCAATTAGACAAAGGAAAAGCCCCACAGATTTCAAATTCTTGATAAAGAAACCAACTGGCTTTCAAGAGGAATAAAAGAGGGCATATACATAAAGATATTAACTTCTTCAATAAATAGAGGGGGTGGGACAAGATTTCAGTTGTCTTCTGTTTACAACCTGGCTTTGGCACGTCTGCAAAAAAAACAACTCTGGCTGAATCTGAAATGATTAAGCTGAAACCTTGAGACTAAATCTTTACTACCAATCTCCTGTTTCAGCTTGTTATGTGAGAACCTAGAGTATCCTATTTCACAATTTCCAGCACCTTTTGAAAAATGTGTGTATGTATTTCTAATTTTTTTTTTTCATATGAGATTCAAAGAAAACTCCTGGATGGGAGTTGAAACATTTCTCTGTAACATCTAAAAATAAAAAGTCCAGTTGCCTTTTTTAAGTTAGTTTGCCAAAATATTTTGCAATTTTGCTACAAGACATGACCTGGATTAATGAGAATATACATAGACATAAGTCTTACATAAGATGCTGATTAAAATTAGTTTGAATAAGCAAAATGTGAGCAAAAGACCTCAAACACAGAAATAATTGTTTTACAGCACAACTGATAATGATACAACAAAATAGAAAGGAAAACACAGATATTATTCCAAGTGTGATGACACCACAGAGACATTCTTTGAAATGCAGCAGAGCAGCTTTAATATACAGGAGGTGCCAAGATTGGTATTCTAATAAGCTGACCCATACTTGATTGTAGAAAGGAGTGAAGGCCTAAGTTCCTTAGGTATTTAAATCATTTCCAGCATATTATTGGCACAGTTATAAAATTCCATACTTAAAACAATTAGAGAAATGTAACTAAAGCAATATATTTTAAAATATACAATTTATTTTTAAAAATTATAAAGAAGTATAATCAATTAAAACCATTTTTAATTTCAGTTGTCCACAATGGAGAATTATAAGAATATCAATTTTAAAGCTTCTTTAGTAAATGCCTCCCATTCATGATTAGTTCAGACAGTACCTAGACATTTCTTAATTTGAAATAAACATTCCTAATCCAGTGGAAAGAATGCACTCTCCATCCCTCTTCCCACCCCACTTCTTTATGCTAAGAGATTTGGCTGTGTTTTCCCATCTTTTCTTCTATCTTTTTTTTCCAAAGAGAAAAGGGCAAGAATAGCTTCATCATGTTTATTGATTCATAGGAGCTAGGAGCCATTTATCTCTGAAAGTGTCTATAGGTTGTCCCATGGACTTTTTTTTAAGTGGATTCTTATTTGAAAAACGGGCAGCCTACAGGACATATTGTATTTTCTCTGCTTGGGTAAGATAAATGTTGGGTTTCGTTTGGATGTTTTTTCTTCCTCAAGTATAGTATGTATTTACATAAATGCTTAATTTTGTATTTCAATTATACAATATTTTACCTCTGTCATTTGTCAAACCCCCACTTTCTGATCCCTGGCTCTCCAGTTCAGGGAGGGCCTTTTCTCCTCCAATTTCATTTTCCACTCAGGGCCAAATCTAAGAGAGCAGAAGGTCCCTTGCCCAAGAAAATGCCACATTTCAGACCACTATCCACCTTTTCTAAAAGGAGTTATGATAAGAATGAAGGGACTGTACAAAATACTAACTCTGTAATTTTAGCAAAAGCTTTTCAGCAAAGACTGTCAGGAAGAGGTGCCTCATAAAACCAAATAGTGATTTCCTGCTGCAGCTGGCAGGGGTTGTTTTCTTTATAACACACTGCTGAAATTGGAGAGGAGATGGTGTTTAAACATCTTGCTCCTGGGGGAGTTGCTGTGTGCCTGAGACAGAGCCAGCAGCCAAAGTGCATAAGGAAAGGACAGATGCCAACATTTGAAAGCCATTAACTGGGAATATTTGGGGAGGATGATTAAAGAACATACCTTTAACCCACTTTGAAAATATTCTGAAAGGGCTTATGTCTTGAATCTATGGAAGAAAAATATGGCAACTTTTACTTTTTAAATACATACCTTTTAAAAGGCTCCCCCTACTCTAACTCAAATAATCTGTCCACATAATTTCATACAGCTAAGGCAATTTGATCAGATATGTGATTATTTCTAAAAAGAGCTTCTAAGGTTCAGGGCCTGTGGAGAAGCTGTATTTGTCATTTGGACTGCATTGGGTGTCCAACACCCAATCGCAGCCAGCAGTGTTAAAGGATACGGCAAAGGAAACACCATTTGAATCCACCCTGGAATCAGACTCCAAGCCTATCTACTCCCACATCCTCTTTCTCTCTTGGGAATTCCCAGAAAGGCATTGTGAGATGAGCTGCTGCTTTATAACCTTACACATTTAATACACTTGTATTCAAGATGCCTGTGAACAGTTAGCTGATCTCCATTATAGCTCTCCAGATCAGCTGGACTGCAGTTTTCATGATCGCTGTATAGCCTGGTAACTATGTTGGGTTTAGTTCAACTCATCTGGGGAGCACCTGATTGTGATAACAATAGATCTGGAAAGGCAACTATCACCATATCACAAAAACTCAATGGTTATCTTGGGAGTCACTTAAACAGACTAAACCAGTCCTTTTCAAATTTGGCAACTTTAAAAAGTGTGGGCTTCAACTCTCAGAACTCCCATGTTGGAAAGCAATACACATTCTAAAAAGGAACAAGGAGATTCTACTGCTGCTTTGCTTTTTCTTTAAAGAAAAAAGCAAGGAAGAATTATGGAATGTATGCTCATAATTCAGTAACACAGTTTATGATGAAACCTGTTACCGTTAAGAAAATGTATTTATCAAATTTATATGCTGCCTAATTCAGAAAATTACTCTCTGCAGATGCAGAGTAAGAGAAGGAGCACCAGTCACTTTCATAATTATGTAGAAAAGAACTTCAGCACTGGAGATACAGTCAAGGTGAGAAAAACTCATCTTTTTTCTCTGCACAACTCCCTTTTTATGTTTGTATTGTTTAAACACAGTCCTGTCCCTTGAACTGAACATGTGATGATACCAGTATGGCATAGTGTTTAAGGTAAACACATTACTCTAATAACAAATTGTTGGGTTGCAAACTTTTGCTGATGTGAACACATTGGAAAGAGGTAGTTTCCAGTGTGCCACATGTATATGTGCTGTGCCAGAAACCAACCCCCTCCTTCCCCTTCCTGACCCCTATGACCCTCTAGGCTGGAATTTCAGGCAGGTGCAGTACAATTCTTACCCCACACAAGCAGCAGCATTATAGCAAAACATGACAGGTCTAGTGAACCCTAGGCAGCAACATGAAAGGAAGTTGGGAGAAGGCGGGAAAGGTCCAGTTTCCAATGTGCTGCATATACATTTTTATTTATTTATTAGATTTCTATGCTGCCAAAATCCAGAGACTCTCGGTGGCTAACAAAAAACAAACATTAAAAACATTAATTAAAACATTAAAAAACATTAAAATAAAATAAAAAATAATATATTTCTATACACATGTGGCTATTACGATTTAAAGCCCTCAAGAAGGTGGAAAAATGTGCTGTTTCAATTCCAGAGCTTGAGCCTATGTCATTATTGTCATAGATTTTATCGAAATGTAGTTGCATATACATGTTAGACTCGCGAATGAAATGGACTTACAAATAGCCTCTTGGAATATAACCTGTTCATAAATAGACCACTGTCTCTTTTCTCAGTTATGGAAGATGATGAGTGACTTTGCAGATACCCTAAGCTCAACCTACTTAGTTGTTTCCCTGTTGTAGGAAAAATGGAAGGAGGGAAACTATGTATGCAACCTTGAGCTTCTGAATGAGTCAGTATATAAATCTATTTAATTATTATCATCACTGAATTCTTCCCATGGAGTTATAGTTTTAGAATAGTCACCTGTTGGAGGCTTGTTACCTGTATAGGTAAAAAGGTAAAGGTTTCCCCTTCCAGTCATATCTGACTCTAGGGGCCGGTGCTCATCTCTGATTCATAGCCAAGGGAGCCAATATTGTCTGAAGATGTTTCTGTGGTCATGTGGCTGGCCTGACTATACACTAAGGTGCACAGACACCATTACCTTTCCCATCGAAGGTAATACCTATTTATCTACTTGCATTTTTACATGCTTCCAAACTGCTAGGTTGGCAGGAGCTGGAGCAAGTAACAGGAGCTCACTCTGTTACATGGCAGCACTTGGGTCTTGAACTGTTGAGCTACCAACCTGGATGACAATCCCAGCGTCTTATCCACTCAGCTTTATACAGAAACATTAGATAACCTAAGACTTTTTGAGTCATTGTTTCAGAGATATTTTCTTTTCTGAGAATCAGAATGACCATAGGCAGGCAAAATAGCAGTGGGAATGGGAGCTGCTTCCAACTTCCTGATGGCTTGACCATAGCTGTCCATCCTCTGGCAGCTGGTGGTGGGATCTGTCTACCCAGCCTGTCTACCTAGCCATTGAAAGGATAGGGCAGAACCAGTTTACCTGATCTCCAGCATCCAAAGGAGAGGTCTGACTTCCAAGGGCTGGGGCAGGACTGTTCTACTGAATTTCCAGGTGGCAGCATGGCAGCATGGAAGTAACCACAAATGATCCAATGGGAGTTGTGGGTCTTGGATTTTGGATTCTATAAGTTAATCTATTTGAAGTACTTTGGTTCAAAACTTGTTGTCATATGAATCCGCTGTTTCATCCACTTAAAGATTACAGACACAAGAGTTTTAGCAGTTTATAAATACTGATTGAATCCAAAGATGGCATGCAGTGACATGAGCAGTTAAGATGCTGGTCTTGTCGGGCGGAAGGTTGGTGGTTCAAGTTCAAGACCCAAGAGCCACTGTATAACAGAGTAAGCTCCCATTGCCTACCTAGTTCCTGTCAATCTAGCAGTTCAAAATCATGGGTGGGAAGATAACAGTGTTCCCTGCACCTTGGCATATTGTCGTGCCAGCCTCATGACCACAGAAGCATCTTCAGACAAACGCTGGTTCTTCGGCTAGGAAACAGCAATGACCATCAACCCCTAGAGTCGGCCATGACTGGCAAGGGAAACCTTTACCTTTTATCAAGGATGAGGACAAGGGCCACATTTACTAGCCGTATCTCCAATGTCCCTGCATGCACTGGTTTTTCTGATTTTTGTCTTCCTAATTTTCCTGACAGGGGCATGATTGAAAGTGCCTGAACTTCATCTGTCTCATTCAGCATAAGATGTTTCAGGTGGGATCTGTAAAATAAATATAGAAAGCTTTGTCTAGGCCTTGGTAAAGCATGTTGAGGGCTGCACTTAGGTGACTGATTGATTCACTGACTGACTGACTGATTGACTGAGTGATGTGTGCTTTCAAGTCAGTGTTGACTCCTGGCAACTACCCTGCAGTTTACTTGGCAAGATTTTGAAAGTGGATTGCCATTGCCTCCTTCCTAGAGTTAATAGAGAGAGTGACTGACCTAAGCTTATATAACTGCTTCATGCCTAAGACAGAACTGGAACTCCAGGATTTCTGATGTCTAGCCTGATGCCTGAACTATTACACACCTGGCTCACATTTGAGTGAGGCCAAGATGAAAACTAAAGTTAAATTTTGTTTCCTCTGCTTTGGAAATAAATTAAAATTAAACATTGTTATAATTGTTTCCCCTTCTATCACATTAAAATATATATTTTGATAACAAGTGTTAGAGATTTAAGGAGCTGTACTTCACTTTTTGAAATGCTGAGTATGGTCCTATGGGTTTCTGCATCAGGGGATAAAGCTATAAATATTCCCTCCCTCCCTCCCTTGATGTCAGGTGATAAATCTTGAAGACTAAAGCATACAGTCCAGAAGAAAAAGCATTGAATGATCTAGCAATATTTTGCTGGTCATATGTGGATGAAATGAAAATTCTGATCATCCAGACCAACGTTCAGCACTCTTTGGTTGAGGCTATCAAAGAAAAGCTCAGATGTCGCCTGAAATTCTGCCAAGTAGATGAGCTTAGGCAGTATTTGTTTGCCATGGGATGGCCTACCAAAGGCTGTTTTTGCTCTTTAAATAACTGATTGTTCTCCTTAACTCTTCAGTTAACATTTATCAATGGGATTACTCTGAGAAGCTGGATTATTTACAAACCTCATCCCCAAAATGGATTTTAACACTATCCCAGCACAGATACTATCCCAAAACAAACATGGCATCAGATTATCTCCTTCTGCCATGCTGGCATTTTTCCTAATAAAAGGTGAGCTATATTGCTGTAGAAAGATTTAATACAGCAGTTTTACAGTTAGGTTGCTCCTGCTGTCTGTGACTGATAGGATTCAGACTTGTGTTATATTAAATTTATTTCACAGATGCTAGACACTTCCCAGGATCTAGAAAACTGCTGGTCTAACTTAGACTGCAACTGTTTGGCTTTTTCCATTGGTTTCACTGCCCACTCTGTCAGACTTCCCAACAGATGAGTGCCACTGGTGGCAGTGTCCCCTCTGCTGCTACAACTGCATGACTTCCTCTTGAGTAGGCACACTCACTCCTGCTGAGCAATAGGGAGCTCTGAAATTCACTTTGTTCTGAAGTGGAAGGTGCTCAGCTGTCCCATAATGGAAATTGTTAGAGGAAAAATGTCTTTATTTTATTTTATTTTGGATAGATGAGAATTATGATACAAGATAATGTTTTTAGAGAATGGTCTAAATAAATAATTGTTCTCCTGGGCTGTTTTGTTTTGTTGGCTATGTTTCCTTGAATTTTTACCAATCTTAAAAGGAACCTAAGTGCTTTAGTTTGAACTGGCTCTCTCGAGGAATGGAGATCAACCATTACTTGATTCTTTGTCCCAGCAGCCAAGGGGCCACCTATGCATGACCTATTAGTGTTCTGTCTTTAGAGATTGTATTTTTTTCCTTATGGACTTGCTTAATTTCCTTTTCGGTTTCTTTACCTCTCCCCACGTGTAAAAGCCTTTACTCTTAAATGTTTCCTCTAGAATTCTTTTATGGACATTTCAAATGAGGCAAATCTGGACAATTAAAAGAATTTGTGAACTTAGTCCTGTTGTATAAGAAACTGCTGCTGGGATTAAATGCAGACAGAATTTATTAAAGGAAGAAGGATATTGAAGACTGAATGTGTATTCAGCTGCTGCTGAGGTTTGAAAAAGTTTGGAAATTAACTTAGATTGTAGTTTACTAATTCAAGGTAACTGGTTCAAACCAGACTTTAACTGCTTTAGTACAACCAGAGCAACTCAGAAGAGCTTGCATAGGTATTACTGAGAGCAAAAATAAGCCTTTTATATGATATTTATACCTGCAACAAGCTATTTTGTGAGAGCTTTTTTCTATCGTGGTTTCATCTCATTTGAATGCCTGCTTTCTTAACGCTGCAAAAAAACTGGCCAAAAAAATTGCAGACCAGAGAGACACCACTGCCCTCTGCTGGGGGGGAATAAAAATTTCTGGCAGAAAAAGGTTTGGGAAAGGAGGGGGGAATTCTCTATGGTAAACCTTGAGAAAGACTCTTTGAGGTCTCTGTTTAGAATTTAGTGAAATAAAAATATTGTGATAGCATTGTGTTCCTTGGTGCAACACTATGAATCGATTCGGATGGAAAGACAATGGGTCTCTATAACACAATGTCTGAGCCTCCTTTTTCTAACCTGGGTGCCTTCTGAGTATACTGGGCTATACTGTAGCTCCACTATTCTCAACATAGTAAAAAGTTATACATTCTTAAAAGTTCATAGTGAGATAGCCCCTGAACTAGAATCAATCAAAATGGCATAAAAGAATGTGCAAACAGATGTTGGCTTTTCAAAATATGCTTTTTCAAAACAGGACAGTAATTATGAATCAGCTTTGTGTTGCTATTTCATATTTGTTGGCTGTCCTTTACTCTTTTCTCCCTTTAATATTGCAATAGTTTATTAATTGATTTGTCTTATTATTTATTTTATTGATAAAATAAAAAAACAATAAAATATATAATCTGATTCTGGAATAAAATATGTAGGAGGAAATACAGTGATTAAAAATATATGTGGTAATACAAGAGGACAGCAATCAAATAAATGAATCTCCCTTATAGGGTGCTCCAGTTTGTTCCCTGTATCGAGTTCATAACTCAGTTGCCTTAAATTACTAA
>JANHZU010001980.1:67438-84130 GCA_032468055.1 Acrochordus granulatus
TGACTTTCCATTGTTTCCTATGGGAAATTGCGTTTCTCTTTACGAGCATTTCATGCTAAGAGCGTTCTTCCGGAACGGATTAATCTTGTCTTGTGAGGCACCACTGTATATATAATTTCCTCTGTCTTCAGTCTTTAGAATATTAGAAAATTAATCCATACTAATTCTACACTTTATTATATTCTTCTTCTACTGGCTCCATGATTTGGATGCACACTCTACTGTTGACTATATGATTTTATTTGTTTATGTTATTATTTTATGTACAATACTGCTGTCTTGAAAGTATACTGAGCTGCTGTACAGAGTCAAATTCCTTGTGTGTCTAATCATCCTTGTCTAATAAAGTATCTGAATCTGAATTATCAAAATCAATGCCAGAAGCAAAAATGATAGATTGGTTTCTCCTTAGTCTTGCAGTTGTTTGCCATATCATCAAATCCTTCAGCTGTGCCAAGGAAATCACACCAAAATATGCCCTTTTCCACATAACATTGATTTCATGTTTCTCATAAGCAAGAAGAACCTTTCAGGGCCATTGAAGACACTTTGGGTGTGCAGTTATGGTCAGAACTGAGGATCTGAAGTACCAACAACACCAGGTCAGCAGAACATATATTAAATGCTTGACTACTCTATACAATTGTCATCATACAAGTCTTTGTGCATTCTTTAAAAAGATAAATTATGAGTAAGTAATAAACTTGAGCTGGAAAAAGTACAGTTGCTGTAGAGTGAAACTAACTACTACATCATAATGGAAGGGAGCTCACTGAGATGAGTACAGACTGTTCATTCCAGTTACCCAATATCTAAATGTAATTATTTTCTGTTGTTCTACTGTTTCATTTTCCCTGGGCATTATCTACCAAGATTCCATACCAGTCAAAAACATATTTCTGTAGTGATTTCTTTTGGAAGCTGACTTGAATTTTCCCAGAACACAGCTGAAATGACACAATCTTTAGTTTTGCTAAAGATCACAAGGGGGTCAAAGCACATACCAGGAACAAAATGCCTCAGATTGTCTCAAAAGCCAGCAATCCTTACAAATACCTCAACCACGGACAGAGCAAACTTTATACAAGACGTATTGAGACTGGTTCATCGCAGATCAGATTTCTTCCTGTTAATCCACAGCAAGAATAGCCTTGTTTTGTTTTGTTTTTCAGTTGACCAAGCACCACCAGAGAAATAAATGCTATTTGTATTTATATCCTCTTTCAGGGTCTGGGTGGCATTTTCTTTTAGTGACATCAGAATGAAAGGCTAATGAACTGCTTTAAGAGAGTAAGCGGAACATGAAATTATTGCTCTGCCTCGCTGCAGGAGCTGGCCTGGAAAGTTATTTCAAGCAGCCAGACAGCTAACATGTAGGATCCTATCCCAGCACTAGCATGGGGATTGGGGCTTTGCTAATGAAACTAGCCTGGAGTAATTATTTTAATCTGGTTTATTGAGATGGAAAGCAGCTCTTTCAGTGTCTGCAAATTTATAATAACATGAGGGGGGACAGAGAGACCCCTCCTCTCCACAAGAGCCTTGCTTTCCTTTGATCCTTTGTGTAAGGCCTCTTATCAGCAGGCGAGTAGGTTTACATAGTGAAAGATAGAGGAATAATACTCAGCCAAGATAAACCACAGCCCAGTCTTGCCTTGTATAGCAAATTTGACAGCACTGGGTAAATGTTTGTGGGGAGACTTTGGGAGGGAATTAGTCCCCAATGCAACTGAGATAAATAATTGTCTTGAATTATAATTAGAAGGGTGTTGGGTGGGATTACTATTGCCATAGTTGGATCTGTATGCTCAACTTGGTTTGCTGTCAATTTTTCTAGATTTTTAGAATCAACCACTATAATTTTAGAATAATCGTGCTTTATGCACTCCCTGCAATTAAAAATTGATAGGGAATTTCACAGAAGAAAACAGATTAACAATGTTAGCTTTACATGGGATTTTCGTTGTATGGTGTTAATTTAAATTCTATTCTAATCTTGTACTTTAAGAAATCCAGAACTAGCTCTTCTAAGATACATCTGAAGATAACATTAGTTTTAAAAAGACTTGCATCATGGGAATTGAAACATCTGGTACCATTGCAGGTAACCAAACACTAACAAGCCTTTGGGTAGGGATTAAAAGAAAGCCATCAGAAATCCCATTAATTTCCCTGGGAACAGAAGTACAAGATGCACAAAGATGTGCTACACAAAATTCTTTTTTCAGTTGTTTCCTGAATTTGGACAACTGTTCAAAAGATATTTCAAACCTATCTATATACTCAAAAAATGTCATGCCCTTATTGAAAATGTCATCAGACAAAAAATCAGACATCATCCTCACATACCAGTTAGTTGACCTAGGAGACTGACTGTTTGCAAAGCAGCCTGAATTGAAACTACTATTCCAAATTCTGGCTTCCATCAAATCACAGCATTATGCTGTAGTTAGAAGCCAAGACTGAAGCATTATCCTTTACAGAGCACAAAGGCAAAAGTTTAGATCCAAACATGAGGGCACTCAAAAAAGGAACAGACTTCCCCAGGAGAAATTGGCATCCTCAAGGGTATGGGCCTACTTACAAGGAGTATAACTTTCTCCCAGCCCTTTCTTTTAAAAAAAATTCACACCAACAGACATGATTTTTAAAAACAATAACTTTGAACAGCTACAGCGCAACATTTAAAAACAAACTCTGTTCAGATACTGGGGGTGGGTGGAATGTTAATTTTATTTTTTAAAAGAGGACTACGGTACTCTTCTATTATAATTTAAAAAAGCAGATAAAGGATAGGATGAATCTGCAATTATTATATCATCTATTTTGCTCATCTGATTTGCCTCTTGTGAGTTTTTTGTTGTTTTCATTGTATAGCCTGGGGTTCTCATTGCCTTATTCCATAATTAAGGATTACTGGTGGCATTTACATTTTATATTCAATATGAGCAAATAATAGTTTTTATTAGATAAGTGAAAATAAAGCTATGTTAGTAGTATTAGTAGATGTTCTTCTTCAAGTCCATCAACTGGCATGATTTATGGCTGATTACTCTCAATAGAAAATATTTCATAGCAAGGCTGATTCTTATAAAGGCAAACTAGCTTAATATGCAAGTATTAGCGCTTGTATATATGATACATAATAGGTATTATGGAAACAAGTACACAATCCCTACACTTTATCGGGTCAATAAAGTACTCATGCAAAAGTCACTGGGAACTCTAAACACAAGCCAACATCCATCACAGTCCAGCATTTGTTTTTTCATCACAACCAAATAGGTTATTTGAAGATGTTCACAAACTTTAGGTGGAGACATAATCCTATCTTGCCTTGAAAACATACTGCCCCCAACCAAAAATGCCAGTACATTTCAATTTATACCTCCATACATTTATGTAATCACTTTTTACAATCATCCAAGTTGGAGACTATTTTGTTCGAAGTAAAACATTAATTCATTCATGGATCTGACAATTTAAGAATTGGGAAAAGGAATCTGGAAGATCTTGGACATGTGCTGCCAACAACAAATGTAATAGCTGCACTTTTAATTGATGTGCCTCTCCTACCCAGGAGAGATCAACCCAGATGACTAATAAAAGATTATGGTATATTGAACACCTCACTAAAGTACTCTGATTGTTCAGAGGATGGATATCAAAATGAATGATCTGCCTGGCCCAGGAACTGAAAAAGGACTAGAGTCAAAGAGTCCAAACTACGTACATAACCCATATTCTTGAAGTTACTGAGGGCTTTAGGACCTTTCTCAAAAAGACCCAAGGCTCTAAAAGGAGAAGGGGGCTAAAGAACCTGAAGTTAAAGGAAAAACAACCTACGTGAAGAAAATAAAACCATCAACAACCAACAAGGAATTAAAGCCCCCTGATGTTAGATAATTTGATTATCTTGATTATGGAATATCTCAAGATAGGACTATACTGTACTATCTTCTCCAACCATCTCAGAGGACCAATATAGAAGAGAAGATTTAGATATCTCAATGATTTATCTCTCCAGCTCTCTCACTGATGGCCATTTCCTGGAATCTAGCTGGATGGAAGAACAAAAGCAGTGACATCTCTTTTATGAATTACATCAGAAGGTTTGACATAATTTTTACAGAGAACATGTGTTTCTAAGGACTCAAGGATCTGAATTATTTTCAATGAGGAAAATCTGGTGGCCTAAGCCTGCTTATTTATTTTGCACTTCAACATGAAATTCTTTATTGGTGTTCCTTGGAATGCTACTATGTGGCTGTATTTCTATGTTTAACAATGTCATATATTTATTACCTCACACCATTGTGATTAGAGGTATATATTGGTAATATATAAATAAAATTCTCATATGTTTTTATAATTCTAAGAATAATTAGGTGATTTGAATGTAGGGATAAGCTTCCCTGACAAAAATGCTGTTATTATCATCTGATATAAATATCATCCCATCATTGCTTAGATGACAATTATTGGATAGGGTGGGGAAACTTAGTGGGCCTTGCCTACTTCAAATCCTCAACAAATTTAACCTAAACTTATTAAATGGTTCTGTGCCCAATCCAGTAGAATTTTCCACTGGGCTAGGTATAGTCCCTTCCTAATAAACTATGTGACAGTTTCCTAAAATGTGCTTCTTTTTATTCAGATATTTTTTATCAGAGGTCTTCCTGATAGTGACCACTTTCCAGGAAGTTTAATCATCCAAGTTCCCGCCATACTTTTTTGGGACCTGTGACATATTGTTACAGAGGAAGACAAATTCTGCCCCAGCCCTATTAAACAGTAATCACAACAAGAAGGCATTATTACTAAAATTCTAAAATCTGATTCAGCTCATCAGTTTGAAAATGATATTGTTACTAGCAACAATAGAGGAGGTGAGTCAATTCTAAGTCATTACTCCAACTAAATACATTTATTACAGGAAATTATTTTATTCTACACTCATGAATATGGTCACACAGTAAAGCTATCTTGCTATATTTGAATTACATGTTTAATCTTGTAGAATTTTGTTAACTTAGGTTAATATCCATGCTAATTTAAAAGTAGCTCTAGATTTCTTAATTGCTCTATAGAAAGCCTGAGAAAAACTAATACTTTGAACCAAGTACGAGAGTATGGTTTCCCCACATTCAAAAGACTGAGCATCTGTTTTCTACGGCTGCAGAAAGATAGATTTTTGCACCAGCCACAGGTCTCACTGAGCATGTCTGCCAGACAAGAAAAAAGCCCCAATGGAGAAGTGCCACATTCCTATCCTTGCCATAGCTCATCAGCACAGATGGCAAAAGCTAAATGTTATGATAAGGTATTTCTCCCAAATTTCCCTCCTAATAGAATTACCATACTGCAATTATCCTGCAAGCCTGAAAAACTGCCAGAATCCCAATTAGGAATCTGAGGATATAATTGGTCCCTAATTAGAAAGATTTGTCAAATGCAAATAATTTCCTTAGCTCCTGATTTCTGCTTTTCTTTCTATTTAAAATCTAACTATTTGCTTTTTCTCTGTCCCTTCGCTCTTTGCAAAGCAGATCTGGCTTTCTCCACTTGTATTTTCCTGCCAGAGCTCTATTAGTTCAGTTATTGTGACAGCTGAACTGCATGACAGGTGTTAAGCAACTTTTATATTTCATGGAAAAATATGCTTTAAAGAAAGAGGGAAATCAAACAAGGATCCTAAGGAAAAGAAAATGCAAATGTTCTCCTGATGCTAACAAAAAAAATAGAACGTTGAACATGTACGGGGTGTTAATGATGCTCCTGTCCCACTATTCCAAACTGGTACCATCCAGGTGTGTTGAACAATTCCCACACATCTCAATCAGCATGGGGATCCACACATTTGAACAGCAAGGAGAAGGGTGATTTAGTATAGTCTAAAATTAAGAATTATCTATTTTTTATCTTTAAACTGCTCATCAAAATCCTTGCTGATGAAGATTATATATTTTTCTTATTCAAGTATTGGCCAATAGGTTTTTCTGGGCAGAAAATATTATAGTCAGAATATAAATCTTATTATTAGCCTCATCACAATTTATCTATGCATTTAACTAGTTTTAAATTTAAAACTCTTCTGTTGAAAAAATTGGGACTTTGTTGCAAAGGGCAAATTGGGCAGCCATATCAATGATTTAAATAAACAAACAATTATTTAACATATTTGTGCCCAGTGAATTGATTTTTATGGATCCAGATGGCAGCTTCCAGACTGATGGTAAACTAAAGTAAGGGTGGTCGGAAGAAAAGATAAACTTCTTCAGGGATAACTGGCCATTTTAATCAAAATACTAATGAAATTTATGTGATTGTATCCTTAGATGACATACAGAATAACAAACAAGTAGGAAAAAAGAAGCAGTCAGTAGCAAGGGGCTAATTTTTACAATCACCAATTTAATTAGTTACATATATGCATATACTTATTGTATATTTCAGCCAAAGGTCATGAAAATTATTGAATGGATTACACTGATAGAGGCAGAATATCTTCTCTTCACAAAATTTTCCATTTCAAAATCAATTAAATATATTCCCAGGACTTCCATGTCCTTTAAGGAAGATGTAAGAATCAATGACATACCAGTATGCCTTCTTTTCAAAAGTGAACATATGTGTACTTTTTAATTGAATTATCCAAAATATTTTTCTCTCCTCTGAATCTTAAGGGTTCATTAATGCTTTTTCAAAAATATTGTGTTAAGAATATTAAGAATAATATTTCTTAAGTTATCTTCCATGGAAAACCAGTTTTCCTCAAACAACTTGAAGGTATTGAACTACTCTTTCTTTCAACAGATCTTTGTGAAAAGTGGATTTTCAGCCTGCACTGTAATCTTGACCAAATATCAAAATAAGCAGAATGTTCTACTGACTCTCAGACTTCTTTTGACAATATGTCCCCAGACATAAGAATAATTGGATCATAGATTTGGAGGGCTGTTGAATCCAATCTTTTCTTCAATGCTGGAATCCATATTAAAGGATTTCTGACTGTCTAAGCTCTGCCGAACACACCTAGTAAAGAAGAGCTTACCAACCCGCCAGCTAATTGGGTCTACTGTCAAAGTACTCTTAAGAAGTTTTTACTAACTTCAGCAGAATCTGTTTTTCTCTTATTTAATGTTATTGTTTTCTATCCTGCATGCTGGAATAATGAAGAACAGGTACTGACTTTCTACATGTAATCCTTTCAAATATCTAAATGATGCTCTTAGTTTTCTCTTCTCAAATTAAGCATTCCCATTTATCGTTAATAATAATTTAACAATAATAAGATTTAATTTCTAATTCTCTGATCATTCTCATAACTTCTTCTAATTTGTCTGAATTATTTTTAAATATACAAGGTGGATTTTATCCACTACAAACTAAAAGAAATCATTATTTCTTGTAATTAGGAAACTTTTGATACAGCCTAAACTTTCAGTACATTGTCTTTTTTGCAGCTATATTATGCTGTTGATTCATATTCAATATGTAATCAATTATTTTTCCAAGAACTTTCCCCAAGAGTATTATTACCAAGGCAAATATACCTGTATGTATTATGTCTACAGTATTCACAACCTACCAGGCAAGTTACCTAATTCACAAATTAAAATGTTTGCAAGCTAATTTTTATTTCTCTTCCCCCAATTCTTGTATTAAAGTCCCCCTTCTGAGTAAAATCCTTTCAGATATTTGAAAATTACTGTTACTCTTCTCAAATTAAAATTTTCACCTCCTTTCATTGGCCTTAGTTGCTGAAATGATGACAATTGGACATTGTTTTCCAAAATTTTAAGAACTTGATTGTGGTTCTTAGGGGGAGATAAACTATTCTGATTATTAGAGAAAACATGTTCTGAAGCCAGAATCTCATCACTCAAAGGTAAAGGGTTTAATTTGCGTAGATTTCAAATTCTATTTCCAAAGTATTAGAACAATCACTTTGTGGATGTCCCACAGAAGTTGTCTTGAATGCTGAAATAGGCCATACTCTAAACCTGATTATATTTCTTATCTTTACTTCATCTTACTTGCACAGTTTTGTAGTAGAAAACAGATTCTACTGTAAGAGAATATTTAAGCCAAAATAGGAATTAAGTCGTTCTGCCTTTTCTTTGTTACTTGTCAGAATTTCAGTTTTCACTGAGAAGATGGCATAATGTTTCTTTTCTTTTTCATTTATTTTCAACATACATAAAAAGCTATTTTAAATATTCTTATCTTTTGATAAACTAAGCTCATTCTGCGTATTAGCTTTCCTTTATGTACTCCTCTTTGGTGAACCCGACCTTTTCCTATCTTCTTTATGTGATTATTTTCTTTTCCTCAAATTTTTATAAAGACTTTTGTGCAGCCAAGTGGCTTCTTCTGTTGTCCTCTATTTTTGCAATTTGGCTTTCAGCATTTCTTATTTTAGAAACTGTGATCTATATTGAGCTTTGTTTCCCACTAACTTTTCTTTCCATGTCATCTTATCCATGACAAATTGATTTTAATAAAACTTTCAAAGCATTTGTTAAAATCTGCTTTTTCTGAATTCCAAGATACACATTAGTTTTCAATAAAACTAAGAACTCCAGCATTATATGATTACTTGCCACCAATGTCTATAATATTTCTACTTATTCATCTAGCTCTTTGTTAAGTTGTATTAGAAGGGGATATATATAGCTTGGTGTAATATATATTCACTTCTAATAGAATATGTATAGTATTACATATAATATACATAAATTATATATTAATATATATTCTATTAATAATATAATATATAGATAATATAATAGAGTGGCGTGAGCAGTTAAGACACTGGGCTTGTCAGCCAGAAGGTTGGTGGCTCAAGTTTGAGACCTAAGTGCCACTGTGTAAAAGGGTGAGCTCCCATTATTTGCCACAGCTCCTGCCAACCTAGCAGTTTGGAAGCATGTAAAAATGCAAGTAGATAAATAGGTACCACCTTTGATGGGAAGGTAACAGCATCCATGTGACTCGGGGTATAGTCATGGCAGCCACAAAAGTATCTTTGGACAAATGCTGGCTCTTCGGCTAGAAAATGGAGATGAGCACTGCCCCCTGGAGTTGGCCACAACTGGCAGGGGAAACCTTTATGTATAGCTCAGGTTTAAAAAGCGGTGTCCTTGCTGCTCTCTGAACTTGGTGTTTGCTTGCAAACATTTCATTACCCAACTAGGTAACATCAGTGGTGCATCTTTGTGAAGGAGAAGTAATCCATTTTGCTCCTTCCTATACCCTCCAAGAAGAAAGTTGTCAGAAGTATAAATCAGAAACTCCTTTCCAAACTTTGTGTCAGATATGAAGGACCAGGCTCAGGTGGTGCAGTTCAAGCTAATGGATTTATTGATCCAACAAGGTTACAAGAATTTGCCCAACTGCCTGTTGAATACCTGCACAGCTAATATAAGATTAAATAATCCTCAAGTTGGGTTGGGTTTCTGATGCTTGAGGATTCATAGAGAGATTCAAGACTGATTCCCGACTTCAACCCTGGCTCCACCCCTCCTCCCACACTTTGTCTCTTAACAATTTTCAGAGTCCCTCTTCACTATTATTTCATATCACTTTGAAAGTACTGAACGTTACTTCTGAAAAGCATCATCCATATATTCTCCTTTATTATGCAATAGTTACCAGCAACTGTAAACCAGATGTCAAGTTTATTCACTTGATTTCTGAACATGTGTAGATATTTTGAACATAGAGTCTATTCTTCCTTCCTTTCTTTTGCTTTTATTCCTTTTGAATGTATTATATCCTTCAATTCCTATATTTCAAGCATGGGGGCAATCCAGCAGATATTCATTATTCCGATTACATCATGGTTAATCTTTATTTCCTGTACTTGAGTATTAGTGTATAGAGATAAAGAAGTCAATGTCTAAATGCTATTTCTGATTTTTCACTGAGTTATTTAATTGTGTTATTTAAATTCATTTTTCACTGAGTTATTTAATTTTCACTGAGTTATTTAATTGATGTGATTAATATTATTAATCACATCACAGCAATGTGGCCACTTCCTCTTACAATGCACAAGTCTTGTTCTGAGGTTTGAACTTCAGAAATCAGTTGAGGTTTTCTTGATCAAGTTTACAGTGCTTTGAGAAACACTTCCTTGTGAGATACAATCAATTCTATGGCAACAGTACATTATTCAGAACACTTAAACCATGGTCTAAGAAATTACATCCCCTTGATCATGGATAAAGATTACCATTTCCAGTCATCTTTCAAGAACAATTGGAATGAATGGGAATAGCCATCAGAGTCTTGAGCTTCCTTCCAAAATATCTGAAATCCTTATAATATGCATTATAATATGTTTTCATGCAAACACGAGTAAATAAACGGGTACCCCTTCCGGGGGAAGCTGGCCGGTAGCGAGGGGAGCAGGAAGTTGGCGCTGGAGCTCCCTGAGCTCAAAGGCGGAGCAGGAGCCACAGAGGAAGCCCCCTGATGTGCACACCACCACACCAGTCAGCTTGGGGGGCGGTTAATGTTGAAATGTTAAAAAAGAATGTTAAAAATGTTTTAAAATGTTAAAATGTTGATTGTGAGCCACCAAGAGTCCATTAGGAGATTGGTGGCATATAAATATGATAAATAAATAAGTTTGGAGCTGTTCTCTTCCCTTTCATTTGTACTTCTGTGGATTAGCAATGAAGTTTAGAAGCAAAATTAAAACACTTATTTAATTTTTTTTATCCTCCACCTCCTTTAGAGAAACACTTCTAAATGTTCTTAATTTTTTTTTAAAAAATTGTTGTTTGTGTGTTTTATTCTTAATGAGTTTAACATGAATTACAAAATTATCACTCTGAATTCTTTGGTCTGTGGAAATTCTAATGAAGCAATTCTAAAATATTCTCTTTTAGTGTAAAGTTAATGTAGCAAGAAAAACTGTATTCACATTAATGAAGGGATCACAATGCTGTTATCTTGAATACATTTGCCTTACTGCTAAGTATTACAGTTCATGGGCATTTAGTTCCACTGTCTATAAACTTTATTTTTTCTTTGTACTCATATATAGCTATCTGCCCAACTGAAGCTAAATAGTTCATGCATCTAGCAGAATAGGTTCCAGTACATGGAAATGTATTTCTTTTTAACATAGATAGCTATTAAGATGCTGTTGGATTTCTTTTGATACCATAGACTAATATGGTGCATTTCTGCCATTAAAAACATAATGCTCTAGATCTACTGATATCTTCTTCTTCTTTCAGCTGCTCCCATCAGGGGTCGCCACAGTGAATCTTCTGTTTCCATCTTCCTAAGTCTTCATCCTCCTCCTCAGTCACACCAACCTCCTGCATATCCACTCTCACAACATCCATGTACCCCCTCCTAGACCTTCCTCTTCTCCTTCTGCCCAGTAGCTCCATCCTCAACAATCTCTTCCCAACATACTCTGATCCTTCCGCAACACATGCCCAAACCATCTTCATCTCACTTCTCTCACTTTAACACCAAACCTTCCGACCTGTGCTGTCCCTCTAATATACTCATTTCTAATCTTGTCCAACTGTGTCACACCCAGCGAAAATTGCAGCATCTTCAGCTCTTCCACCTCAAGCTCTGCCTCTTGTCTTTTTGTCAGGGCCACTGTCTCAAGGCTATATAGCATTGCTGGACTCACCACCATCTTGTAGATCTTCCCTTTCACTCTTGCAGATACCTTTCTGTCACAGATCACTCCTGACACTCTTCTCCAAACACTCCATCCTGCCTTCTTCACTTCTTTGTCACATTTCCTGTTACTTTGGACAGTCAACCCTAGATATTTAAAGTCATCCACCTTTACCATCTCTACCCTTGCAACTTCATCCTTCCACCATCCTCTCTCATTTATGCACATGTACTTTGTCTTGCTCCTACTGACTTTCATGCCCCTTCTCTCCAGTGCATACCTCCATTTCTCCAGATTCATCTCAGCATACTCCCTACTTTACTGCAGATCACAATGTCACATGCAAACATCATATTCCAGGGAGACTCCTGTCTGACCTCATCCATCAACCTGTCCATCACCATTGCAAACAGGAAAGGGCTGAGGGCCCATCTTTGATGCAAACCCACCTTCACTTTAAGCCAGTCTGTCATTCCTACCACATACTTCACTGCTGTCACACTATTTTCTGTACCAACTCCACATACTTTTCCACTACTCCAGACTTCCTCATATCACTGTTCCTCTCTCTGCACTCTATCATATGATTTCTCAAAATCCACAAACACACAGTGCAGTTCCTTCTGGCCTTCTCTGTACTTCTCCTCGTTCTCCTCAGCACTCTTAGCACAAACATTGCATCTTTAGTACTCTTTCTTGGCATAAAACCATATTGCTATTCACTGATCATTACCTCTCCTCTCAGCCTAGCTTCTACTACTCTTTCCCACAGCCACAGGTGTGGCTCATCAACTTTATGCCTCTGTAGCTGCTGCAGCTCTGGCAATCCCCTTTGTTCTTAAAAATATGGACATGTACACTTCTTCTCCACTCCTCAGGCATTTTCTCACTTTCCAGAATCTTGTTAAATAATCTGGTTAGCAGCTCCACTACCATCTCTCCTAAACATGCCTCTACTGGTATATCATCTGGGCCAAATGCCGTTCCATTATTCATCCTCTTCATAGCCCACCTCACCTCATCCTTACTAATTTCCTGTACATCCTGGTTCACTATGTCTGCCTCATCTAACCTCCTCTCTCTCTCTTTTTGTACATTCATCAGTTCACCGACCTACTCTCTTGGTTTGTCAGCACATTTCCATTCACCCTAACTTGCAGCACATCCCTTTCTGCTCTATTTCTCTGTCTGACCAGTCATACAAGAGCTTTTCTCCTTCCTTTGAGTTCAACTTCTCATACATCTCATCCTATGCCTTTTCCTTAGTCTCTTCTCTTTTCACTCTGTTTTGTATCTCCTTATATTCTTGTCTGCTTTCCTCGTTTCTCTTGCTGTCCCAATTTTTCTTTGCCTGTCTCTTTTGGCTTTCCTGGACAAAGATAGGACATGGTTTTTAGCTCATGGAATTCTCTTCTGCAGCTAGATGCCTATTAATGTTTTGTGGATATAGCTCCTACAGTTTACAGCCAACATGTTAAACAGTAAGATATGTAAACCCAAAATATAATATTATCCTTCATATAGGTATTCAGCTTCGAAATGGGTCAAAACTTGATTATCAGGAAACATTATTTATGAAACAACAATGATCTATGAAAATACTCTGATTTTCCCCCATATGCTGCTGTCTAGCATGGTTCCCCTCATTCTGTATTTCTATCTTTGATATTTTTGTCCCCAAATAAAGAAATTTACATTTTTCTCTCTTGACAATAGAAAATTAATAATCAAATCTGATGCCTCCAAACTGATTCAGTAATTTGAAAGGACTGTCACAGATACTATATATAAAACTCCTTTTTTCCCAAATAAGTTTGGAAAATTGATAGAACCAATTCTAACTGAAACCTATCAATTTATTTTCTCAATCAATTTAATTTCTTCCTCTTGGTTTGCTGAGTTAGACTGAATCAACATCCCTGATTAAAATTATTATTTTAATTGATTGAGACCCAGTCTGAAATTCTATTATACTGTATATCACTTATACAATGATATTATACTGTATATCACTTATACAATAAATCACTTAGAAGAAGAAAAAATCAAAATGCTTTGCTTTAAAAGAGGAGAAAGGGGGAAACAGATTAGCATGCTAATCTGGTATGTGTAGATATAAATTTAAAAAGACTGGCTATAAAATAAATTGAAATTTATTATCACAGCCATACAGGGAAGACCTTTGTGCTTACTCAGTCTGCTGTCCAGCTATTATTTGTTGCTGGGTAACTGCAAATCCTTTGTTCTACTTTTTATCTTTGAACAAAACAATTGGTATGTAAACGTCTTCAAATAGAAGCTGACAGCTCTTAGGATGGAGTCATGCCTTTTATAAATTAGTTTATTTGACCACTATAGTCAACAATTTTGCTATGCAAAAGGACAGCAATTCCAGATGGTATTTTAAAAATTACAAGAGCTGGACACTTCCCAGCTTTTAACAATATATAAAGGAATTCAAGGGAAACCATGCTGAAATACTTAGCCTAACTTTGATTGCAGATGTTTATAAGCTAAGATTATAAGGAACCAGTGCTATATTGTCTTTGGAGATTTCTGGGATTTGGATTAGTTCAGAATCAGCTCTGCACCTGTTTTATCTTAGAACTTTGTGTTCTGCAGTTGAATGGATTATTTTTGAAATAACAGCAAAAGATGGGTTCTTGGTTGCATTGCTACAGTTCTACATGGCATATCAGCAGATTGTATTCCCATTGCTGGGATCTTTAGCTTCTCCCCTTGTCCTGGCTCCTGTTTCACAAGGTCTTTTCTATATAATGGAGCATTGGTGATTTGCACTCCCTGTCATAGCAACCAAATTGTGTCTCTGAATATAGACTAATGGTTAGCTAAAAGGTGCACTGATGGTGCTCTGAACTTCAAGGCCAGTAGAAGTGAAGATAGAGAGCAAGTATTTCTTTTAAAAATAATAACTATATGGAACAGAGAGTGATACTTATTATGCTTCATGGAGGTCTCTCTAGAACAGAGTGGCCGTTCTCAAACGAAGCCCTACAGCCATTCTCATTCATAGTCTGGAATAGTTCTCATCAATATATTCACAAGACTTGGAATTAGGCACAATGCTTATTATGTGTATTTTTTTCTTTCAAAGTAATTTCTATTTTTATTGAAAATAAATGTAATGATAATAATGATAAAATAGTAAGAGAAAAATAAAGAAGGAAATTCTGAGTGCTGATAAATACCTGTGCTATCTGCAGCTAGTGGTGCTTTCTTTCTTTTTCTTGCTTTTTTACTACAGGAACTCATGGGGAGCAAAAAGGATTTCTGATCCACAATCAGTACTAAATATCTTTATATGTAAAATTTGGGAATTAAATAGTCCACTTTTATTTACATATATAATATATAATAATCATATTTGTGTGCCATCTAGAATGTCTAATTACAATAGTGCAAACTATGTTACACTGTCTTGATTCTTCGCCGTTTTCCTTCTTTTTTAAATCATTACGTTTGTTGTGCTGCTGTTTCATAATTTTAATATGTCAGAATAAGTATATTCCTTTAGCTGGTTTAGTACAAGAATCAGGATGAACTTTAAAAAATGTATTTAAGTAAATTAATAAATATTCCATAATTCCATTGACTGTTTTTTTTTTAATTTTATTTTCTTGGTTTGGAATTAAACTGCATTACAACTGTGCCATTTGAAAGCAGCAATTCAAAAACATCTTTGATTTTTATCCAGTTTCTCAAAATATTATCTTAATTGAATTTCAAGGAATAGAAATGATAAACAGATGTAAGTTCAGCCACTTCTTGTAAATCCTATTTTGCATTCCAGAAATACCACAGTGAAGAGTTTTCACTGTTTATTTAGAACTGGATAGACTTATTTTGCAAGTCTTATTTTCTAGTGAGATTACTTTTCCATTTCTGCTTTCAGAACATAATGAAATATTTGTTTCTTTAGTGATTTAATATATACAGTATATAAAATGTTGAAATTATAGAACTCTATGAGTTTCCTGAAATTTAAATGACTAAAATTATATCAATTGGAGAAATTGTTTAATGTCAAAAGTGAATCAAAAGTTCAGCCACTTTTTAAATTTCACATATCATGAAGGAAAGTAGGAAGAAAAGAAAAAGAGATGTTGGGGTATTTTAAAGAAAAACTTTAAAATATTTAAAATAATGTCATAAATATATCAGTATATATTATATATATTAATTTACTAATATGATATTATTTATATATTATTTATGTATATTTATGGATGTATTTATGAATATATTATTTTTACATATAATAAATCACATTTAATATTTAAAATAAAAACTTGTGGTGGTGCGAGCAGTTAAGATGCTGTCAGCCAGAAGGTCGGCAGGAGGACTTCAAGACCCAAGAGCCACTATGTAATGTGATTTATCCCATTGTCTGCCTAGCTCAAACCAACCTAGCATGCAAAAATGCAAGTAAATAAATAGGAACAACTTTTGGTGGAAAAGGTAACAACATCCATGCAACTTGGTGTATAGGTATGCCAGCCACATGACCACAGAAGTATCGTTTGGATGCACTGGCTCTTCAGCTAGGAAACGGAGATGAGCACTGTCCCCTAGAGTCAGAAAAACTATTGAAAGCTTGCTATGTGATTTAGGAAGAACATTAAGGCATTAATTAAGAGTATAACCTTATTAAATGCAAAACCTTATTAACTTTATTAAATATATTATAATGTAATTTGTAAGCCAATCTACAATCCTTCAATATGAACTAAAATAAAATAATGAGAGGAAAGAGCTATACTTTTAAAACGAAGAAAAACAATGCACATATTATAAAAAATATCCATTAAACAAACTTAACCTTTTCTGCCTTCCCCATCCCAACAGTTCTAGGCTTTTCTAAAACCAATTTTTTTTTTTTTGCATTATCCCCTAAAACAAACTTGCTGGGTTAAAATCAACTAAGCCTTGTTTTATCTTGAATATCTTGGACAAAATAGAATACAACAGGAATGTGCAACCTTACACTTCCAAAATCTCCAGAATATTTATGA
>JANHZU010001980.1:113775-128442 GCA_032468055.1 Acrochordus granulatus
ATTTTTTGATTAAAATTTTTGCTTGTCCTGCGAGTTTCTCACCCTGTGAGTTACTCGTCTTGTGAGGCACCACTGTACTCTCTCAAACCACAGCTACAGATATCCATGTGAAGCTACAACTAGAGGTGCTTCAATTTTAACTTTTTATTTACCTTCCTTATTCACAAAAGGATAGAGCTAGTCCAGACATCATGATCTTATGTGCTGATTTTATTTTTTCCTTGAATACATTTCAAGGGAAGACTCATATATAGTGTTATAGTAATCTAGATGATAAGTGATTAGGGTATAATTAGGTCCTTTCAGAACTTCACTTGCAGATTTTGAGGTACTAGCCTTGTTTTATATTTTAAAAAATGGCTGCGTAGAGATGAACATAAGAAATCTAAAAGAGAGACAGACATAATTTGGACATGCTTTAAAATAAAAGATATGTCTAATATGAGACCTACCTAAGTTTAAAGTCCAGGACAAACAGTCCTCCTGGCCTTCTTTCTCACTGGCTCTCAACATGAATTTGTGGGCAAGATCTTGCTTCTCTAAGAAAAGACAATAAGAAAAACATCCACGCACAACCTCTTGGTTTAGGCTGAAGAAAACTGATTATAAAGCAGAATGTATTTGAACATATCCCTTCTTAGCTATCAAACCCTTCACCATTTTGGTACCCTTTGCCTGGCAACATGCTGAATATCCCCTTAATTACAAATAGAAGAACTGGAGTATTCCTCCTCTCACAGCAGAAATCTGTATGATTTGAATGGCTTCCTACAATATTCAGAAAGTTTTGGCAAGAGGGAATGCCCAGCAGTGCCATTTAGAGTTATAATAATCAAAACTTCCATTGCATTTAAAATAATTTATAATTATTCCTCAGGAACACCTGTATCTGTGATTACTGTAAGATAGTTTAAAGTAATGCTCTTAATATATACTGTTCAATCCCCATCCCTATAATTTAACTGTCAGTATATCTGGAAGCATGCATTGTATCTTTTATGAGAATTGTCTCTTTCTCTCTGCCACAGAAATCACCTTACCTTTAAAAAAAAGTAAAATTATATCCTTGGGAATATTTGGAAGAATTGGATATGTTTAACTTGAAGAGAAAAATTAAGGGAGATATCATAGCAGTCTTTAAATATCTGAAAGCTGTCCTCAGAAGATGGAACAGATTAATTCCCTGATTCTCCAGAGAGCTTGACTACAACCAGATTTCAGCTAATCGTTAGTCTTCTTCAGATTAAAAAAATAGTATCAGTCACTATATAAGTATGCTCCAGTTAAGTATTATGCCTGCTGACATTGTTCCAGTGATATCAGCCGCTGGTATATATCTGTAAATATAATCCATCTGATTACATGAAAAAAAATATTTGTGTACTTTACATGCATCTTGAACACCACATAAGTAAGAATTTTAATAAAGAATACTGATCTCATAGAAGCTAGAACAATCATACATGTGAAAAGTTTGAGTAGTTGCTCTGAATATGGAGTTGTCTGAAGGAAGCTGACCAGCTATGTATCCTGCAGAAGGAAGTGACTAATTCTTCCCCATTTTGTGTGAATGTGAATACTCATTAGGCCTAATACTTTCCCGTAATGTATGAGTTGTCCCTGCAGTAATATAGGTAATCCTATTTGGAAAAAAAAAATCATTTCCCAAATTATTGAAGCATTTAAGTATAAATCTGCTAGATGGAAAGCCTGCTTTTACAGAGAAAACCAGATTAAATTGGCCCTTTTCAAATATTTATAGCAATAGCATCTAGAATTTGTGGAACAAATATTAATAAATGTTCTCCAAGATATTCTGAACTTATTGTGGTATTGATCAGTACAGATTGCCTTACTATTTCTGTGCTTTTTAAAGAGTGAACTTGTCTTATCTGCTTATTTTCAGAAAACATTCTGTTTTTTGATTAACAAATTACCCTAACAAAGGACTCAACAATTTCTCTAGGATTATGAATCTTTTGCTAGAACTATTGATTAATTATGTGCCATCAAATTGGGTCAACTCTTTGCAAACACATAGATTTTCTCCATAATGATCTGCCCCTTACCTGGTTTTCCAGTTATATACCCTTCACTAGTGTTAACAGTCCATTCATCTTGCTACAATCATCCTCTTCTTTCCTTTCCTTCCACTTTTCCCAGTATCTGACACTTTTCCCAGTATTAGAGGTAGGTCTTCACATAATATGTCCAAGGTAATATAATCTGAGTCTAGTCACTTCTGGGTTGATTTGTTTAACTTTGGATATACAGTATATGCCTGTTTCCATCTTCGGTGTCTTTATAGATGTGGTAACAGTATTTCTTGTTCTTTTTTAACAGCTCTCTGAAACTCTTTATTAAGTTTATCCCTGAGACTTTTCTCTTTTGTCATTCATGGCTTTGGCTTCTCTTCTCTTCTTGGCTATTTCCATGGCATGTTCTGACAACCAATCTGCTTTCTTCTGTTTCTTCATTTTTGGCAATCTCTTTTCACAATCATGTTTAATAACTTCTTTAAGTTCAATCCACAGTTCCTCTGGGTTCTCTATCAATGTATATGGGCATTTGCTATGAAGAAATCATTGGAGTAATTCTCCCACTTTGTTTTGGTTTCCTAAACCAAACAATTAATATTCTGAAATTTGTCATTCTACTCTCCAATCACAAGCAGCATATTTTGCTTTCATGTTCTATCTATTTCAAATTCAACATGATCAATTTGATAGAACTATCCTTCTTCATAGAACACTTTCCTCTTGTAAAAGGAGTGGGCATACTATATAATCCTCCTTATAATCCCCTTAACATATTTATAAACATTATTAATTTATTCCCTCATAACATTATACAGTAAATAATTCATTAATTGCTCTAGTCCTTTCTCTTTTTGGTCATATAAGAACAAGCAGAAATTTTCTTTTTATTCATATAATACTGAAATATTAGTAAAGCTTAAAATGTATAGTGCAAATAATATATAATTTATTATTTTCTTTTTCTTATTGAAAATTAAAACTTTACTGTATCTTTATCTTTATAGAACAGATTAACTTGTCCTTAAAAACTTTGATAGTTTAGATGTGATGAGTCAGTCATAAGAATTTGCTCATTTGTGTGATCTGGTTGGAAGAGATGGCTCGTCAAAACTCAAAAATACATGCTTAACATTTTTTTAGCTGGTTAAGTAGTGAAAATCTTTCAAATCAATTTTTCTACTTCAGCAGTTTAGGAGCTGAGATAGAGAGATCACAATAAGCTTGCGGTTGTTCCATTTTGATGGATTTCTAGGAGGAGTTATTTTTTCTGTAGCACACAGAAGTGGTTGGCTATATCAACTGCTTCCAGATGCCTAATTGGCATCGTGGGACAGCTGCCAGAATTTCAACATGGCTAGATCCTGCCGCTGCCATTTTAACCCCCTGATTGCCATGGGAGATTTGCAGACCAAGGATTTGTAGGAAGCTGTCCAGCTTGACTTCAATGTCACTGAGCTGCTGCAGTATAAAGATCAGAGTTTTTGTAGACAAAAGGAACTTCATGGAAAGATTGAATGATATAGTTGTGGGGAATGCAGGAGACTTCTCCCAGGAGGTTATATTCCTGCTCCAGGAGTGATTTGGGCTGAGATTTTCAAGGGTCAGGGAGGAGGCTTATCTTCTTACTAGGTTCTGTGTTGTCATATTGTTTGAGATGGAGGGGATCCTGAAGCTGTAGATTTGTTACTCGTATTTTTGTTGTCTCTTTGGTAGGGAAATAATCCTCATCTGCTTCTTTGCTTTGTTGGATTTATGGGTCTTAATTTCATTACTGGAGCTAGTCCAGATTCTTTTCTTGCCTCTGGATGTCATTTTTGGGCTACAGGATTAAGCCAGAAGGGGTAAGCTCATCACAAACCAAGAGCTTATTTCAGGAGTTGTTAGTTTGTCACCATCTTGGCTCCTCCTCCTTTCTTTTTGGTAAGTCGTTTATTTTATTTATTTATTAGATTTATTTACCACCCTACTCATAATAAGCAACTCAGGGCAGCAGTTTTGCCTTTTGAGCTTTCCAACTTTTCTTCTTTATTACTAATTTATTACTAATTATCTATTTTTTTCTTTCCATGCTTGCTTCATTTCTAACGTTAACAACTGCTTTATGTAATTAGCTGAGTCAGCAACTGTGATTACTGTCTTCTCTGAGGAGTTCATTAAATCCCATCCTTATTTTCCATCAAGTTAAGAGATTATGAACATAATCCATGGCTACTAGTCTTGAAAGCTATATATTATTATCAGTATCCAAGCTATTGCTCCTCTAGATAGAAGGTACTGAAATACACAAGAGAGATACTAATGTAATTATATCTTTGTGAACTTTTCACAAGTGTTTGGTTTACCACAATGGGAGCAAAATTGTAAGCCTTTGGATTTATTCAGCAGGGCTCTTTTTATACATTATTTATTTATTTACAGGTGATATGGATTGTGAGATGACATAATGGCCCATGTGCTAAATTAGCTGCAAGTAGCACAGCTTATATGACATCCTGTCATCACCCTCACCATGGAAGAGTGATGTTAGCTAACTCTTAGTAGCTTTACTGGACATGGGGTTTTGATATGTTCATGAAGTAGACTAAGGCTCCAATAGAATGGGCCATTACTGAATGCTTCTCCCTGTGCTTTGTCCCAGTTTCCTGCTGCTGAAATTGCAATGTTTTGTATAAATGGGGAATTTCTATCTGCAAGTAGTGAATGGTGTTGCAGTTGCATGTTGCTGTATCCTGCTGTATGGATAATGTGTGGCTATTTGTAGAGATGTCTCACATTCATTGTCTTGCAGTTCCTGCTATTCTAGTGTGACAGGCTGAGTGCAACCTGAATAAAAGGACTGAGGTACAAAATCTTAACACTAAGGGAAAAAAGCTTAAAATGTAGTTTATTTTACCATTTTTGAAGAGGGAGATTTGAATAACAGTAGAACTTGTGGGATAGGCTAATGTGTCCTAGTTTTTCACCAAGAGTTGAACAATAAGTAGCCCAGGCATCTCTGTGCTAACGTATACACCAATAACTGGAAGCTATGATTGACTATCAGTTTTTTTCCCTGTACTGCAAACTTGAAGAATTAAAGATGGTCATTCCCGTAGCAGCCTCATAATTTAAAGAATCAGGCCTTCAAGCCTGGTTTCATAATCAGTTGTAGGATCACAAGACTTTGGTTAGTTGGTTGGAAATGCTCTAGGGCTTTATGATATTCTGGAATGTATCCTTAAACTGACATACTACTTAACACTGATATGATGTTTTCAAAGATTGCTTACAATAAATCATGCCAGTAAGTGCTTCCTAAAGTAGTGGTTTCTGGTCCATATTTTAGATTAAATTTGATTGAACAGCTCCAGAGAGAAACAAGATAAGGAAGGTTTCTGGAAGGCAATTAGCTTTAATTAGCTTACTCCAAGAAAAGTACCTATAGGCTTGCAGCCACAGTTTGGTCACTTCATCTGAAATATGACATTCATATTCATTCACTTATTCATTAATTTTGAGGTGGGATGGCTTATAAATTAAATCAATCAATATGATAATGTAAAGGACCAAAAGACAAAATCTGACAGCAAACCGATAGATATTTCCCTGAAAGCAAGCTAATTAAATCCAATATGACTTATCTTTGAGTAAACATGCATGGAATTACTAACCTAAATCATCCTTAAGCTATTTTTCTTAAGGTTGTAGTTGGTTAATGATTGATAGTTCTGACAGTTGTTTCCCATTCTAACCTTTATACAATATTACTTCCGTGGGGTTTGGGTTTAACTTTAATTTTTTTTTAAAAAAGGAGGAAATAGAAAATCATATGTTAAATAACTAACCTGAAATAAAGCAGTTTTGATATTTGTTTGCACTTCTTGCTATTTTGAAAGTGCCAGGAATGGCAAGTATTAGTATGTCAATTTCATATACCACACAGAAAGTACAGTACAGAAAAGTTATATGGAAACATGAATAAAGGAAAATTCTGAGCTTGAAACCAGATGGCAGTTAAAAACTCTTGGATGCCATGCCAACAGCACCATCTTGTGCTCTTAATCCATAAGCACAATTTGCTTAAAGTGTATAAACGCAGGCTAATTTCAAGATTTCCTGAGAAAAAATATTCAATTTTAGTATCATCAAATTAACATGTTCTAAATTGTTTCGTCCTGCAAATCTGCTTGTCTCTCCTACCCTATCACAGGTTTGCAGTTGCCCGCCATCTTTTCATCCGATGAAGCAGCAGGAAAGGATTTTTCTTATTAAAATGTCTTCTTATTTATACATATACCTGCTTATTACATATGGGTAAACTAACATATGCAGCATGGAAGATTTGTGAAATTGAATCATGGGCACAAAGGAAAACTTGATACTATAAATGCTAACAAAGTAAGAGACCATAAGCAAAATTCAAAAGCAGGGTTTTTTTTATGAAGGACAAACATATGCTAAGCAGATTAGCACCATGCATAAACTGAGAATATTGTAGACTCAGAGCATCTTTGTATGTAAAGATACCTTCTTTAAGGCACTAGCCAAGTATACTGTAAGGTGTCCCTGATGTACCCTTGAAGATACTGCATTTGCCTTTTTTTTTTTGCAGTAACCCAAGAAAGCGTATTTTCAATGCAAATGTCCTGATTATGGAATTGCCTTCCTGTCAAGTTATGACAGTTACCAAATTTAATCATCTTTTAGCATACACAAATATATCTGTTTGCCTGGATTTTTGACTGATCTTATTGTTAGTAATTAATTAATATTAATATTATTGTTTCATTTTATGAACTTCTTTCATTGTTATAATGGTCCTGTTTTAGTTTTAACTATTTTAATTTTGAATGATTTTATTGTTTTGTTTTACTGTATCCTGCTTACCTTTCAGCAAAGCCAAGCTAAAATGTGATAAATCAATACAGTGGTAAAATGTGGTGATAAAAATCTTGAAATTGGAAGAGCATTTAAGTTGTTCAGTCGTGTCCGACTCTCTGCAACTCCATGGACCGCAGCATGCCAGGCCTTCCTGTCCTTCACTGTCTCCCGGAGCTCGCCCAAATCCCTGCCTGCTGTGCCAACGGTGGTATCTAACTATCCCATCCTCTGCTGTCCCCTTCTCCTTTTACTGCCAATCCTTCCCAGCATTGCGGTCCTTTCCAGTGAGTCCCCTCTTCACATTAGGTGGCCAAAGTATTTGAGCTTCAGCTTCAGTATCTGTCCTTCCAGTGAACAATCAGAGTTGATTTCCTTTAGGATTGACTGGTTTGATCTCCTTGCAGTCCAAGGGATTCTTCCTTAAGTTAACAAAGATCAAATATTCTGACAAGATAGTCCAATCCTCTACAAATTTCTACATTTCTATTGCTTTTTAACCCCATCTAAAGTGGGCATCCCCTTATTTGATGACAGTAAAGTTTAGAGTTTAATTATGCTTTGTATGAAAAAAGATCTTATCAGTTCTAAATTTCCTCATATTTAATTCTAATGAATATTAATTTAACATTTTGTATCTAGATTTAAATTTTAAAATTTCTCTGTATATTTGAAATTTCTCTCCATATATGCATTATTTTGTATGCCTAAATCTTATTTAATTTTATCTTCAACTTCAACATTCTCAGATTTAGTCTTTCTTCACATAGAAATTGCTTTAGAACCCTAATCATTTTGCATCTTTTTGAACATTGATGTCCAGCACTGTAAACACCACTTTCAATGCAGTACCATTATATAAGAATAACTCTGTATTGGCTGTTGATTTGTAATTCCCTTTCTAAATATTTCAAATATGGAATGACTTTTTTAAAGAGAAGCTGCAAACTGTGTTGATATTTTCATTGAGCTAGTTACAATGACCATAAGCTCCCTTTTCTGATGGACACTACCAGTTCAGATTCCATTAGGTATACATTATGTCTAATTTCTGTGTGTATGCACGTGTGTGTGGACAAATAAATATTTATTTGTACTGTACTTGCTTGCACTGAACTGCAGTTGCCATCTTAAGGCACATTCACTCAATTTAGAAAGATTGTTCTGGAGCTTTTTACCGTAGTGTTAGATAAGGTTTGTAGTTCAAGAGTACCGATGTGGCAAAGGAAAGCTGGACACACCTATGCTCATTCACACACTTCAGAGTCAGAAACCCCTCCCTTTTTCTTTCCCCTCTTTTCCTTGAGCAGGACTTTGTCAATTGCTGGCTTCCTGCTCTTCCACCAAATCTGAGCCAAGCACTGGGAAGGAAACAGAAAGCATTTTGCTCAATAGTGTAGCTAGACAGAAAGAAGAGAATCCTGAGGCTCTTTTTCTTCTCTCTGAAGGTTCATTGAAGGTTATTGGTTTCCTGCTGCCATTGACGGTGAGGAGAGTCAAAGTGAACAGTTGGTGGTCCTGGAAAATAGGAAATGGTGAACTCTCAGGACCAGCTGCATTTTGGAGGTAGCTTAGCGGTTAAGATGCTGGGCTTGTTGGCTGGAATGTCAGCAGCTGGGCAGTTAGAGACCCAAGCACTGCCACATAATGGGGTCAGCTCCCCAGCTTCTGCCAATCTAGCAGTTTGAAAACATCTAAAAATGCAAGTAGATAAATAGGTACTGTCTATATGATGGGAAGGTAACAGTGTTCCATGTGCCTTGGCATATAGTCATGCTGGCCACATGACCATGGAAGCATCTTCTAATGCTAGTTCCCTTGGCTGTGAATTGGAAATGAGCACTGCCCCCTAGAGTTGGCCATGACTATCTTTTTTTAAGGGTAAATTTCCCATGTTTGTTTGTTAAAGTGAGGATCTTCATTCATTTTATCTCTACAGTATCCACCCTATGAGACTGGGCTCAGTGACTAGTTCAGAATCATCAAGTACCCATGACTACAGGTGAATCTGAATCAGGGTTTCCCTAGTCCAGACCCAATTTTTTAACCACTTCAACAATTACAAGTATAGGGGACCCTTTTTCCTTGTAAAAGTTTTTAAAATGATTTTTAAACTCACATTGCTACTCAGTATAAGAAAACAATCATCTTGACAACTGTCTCCTTTACTAGACTGAAAACTGCTCATTGAGAAGACAAAAAGATACACAGCAATAGGGTGTGGTTAAGACTAAAATTGGAAATGATATATTTATCCTAAATCTTTGAAGAAAAATCTAATCAACCCTTCCCCTTGGGTTTGATACTTTCCAACAGAAAAATACTGAAAACAGAACTCTATATTTGTATTTTTTTTCATTAGACAAAGTGTGTAGTTTGACAAGTGTCAACAAAGGGGAGGAGAAGTACAGTTTTTTAAAGCAAATAGTACACAAAAGATGCTAGCATAAAATGCTTGCTATACTTGGAACATTTTTTACTCAAGTTTTTCACAATAAATATATTCTCTTATACCTTTTCTCAGACCACAATATGCTCATTGTTCAAATATTACTTTTTCCTAAAATAGCAGAATTTAAGGATAACAATATAGTTCTTTTCAGGATTTATTACAAATAATACTATCTTTCTTTTCCATGTTATTTTTGTGACAAGCAAAGAAAACTGAAATTATTGGAAAAATATATTTAGAAAAATAGCATTTTCCTCAAACTATATGGAACATTATATTTAAGTGGCAAGAAGCAAATTTAGAATAGAAGTGGTATTAATGCATTAGTGAGCTCCTCAAATTCCAAAACTGGTAAATAATATATCAACTGATATTTAATAAATAAATTTAATGAATTTTTCTTCTGTTCCAGTCTATTACTTTAAACATTTACAACACAGTAGTAACATTTCAGAATCAGAGCATAGTGCATTTTTCTTTTCCTTTTTCTTAAAGTAACTTTTTTAAACAACAACATGATTAATTTTACTCTGCCCCATTCTCAAAGTGAAAAAGATTTTCTCCACTAGAGTTAGGATCTACACACAATATGCATGTCATCCATTTATATTTAGTCCTTGTGATTTCTAACACAATAACAGTATATACTCAAAATATATACTTCTGTATAGTGCATGCTAGCCTAATGGTATAGGTAGAGAACATATACAAATCTTTGACTTGGGTTTCAAAATTTTGTTTCACAGATTATATCACTTTTGTGACTTGTACAAGAAGGAATTACAGAGTTTTTAATCTTGAGGAAAACAAGTGTTTCAAGACTTTCTGCACAAATATATCCACATTCAGTTCCCATGCCTACTTTAAAAATCAGTCATATACACTGCATAATACATGTAAATAATTACATTATGTATCTGCAGAAGCACCTTATAACATCTATATATTATTAAAATCTTGTGTCTGTTTGTATGTAACCTTCAATTGGGCAAAATTGGAAGGTATACAGCAACAATTATTGAGCCACAGTGACTCAAATGCCAAGAATGCCAGTACCCATGACTCCTGTGGGAATGAAATTTGGGGAAGTTGTGGCCACTTCAGCCCACTACACCTTCTGACAACACTTACCAGAAACTTGAGAGTTGCATGGCGCAAGGGAAGCTGAGAGGGCTGGATCCCTGCTCTCTTTCCCACATCCCTCTGGCCCTTGCACCCAATTGGCTGGTGGCAGGGCTCAAGAGGTGAGTGGCGATCGGCTGCTTTAGAAACCAAGGCTGAAATCTGAAATCTCTTAATTGGGGTGGGCAGCAAGGGAGGATGAGGGAATGACTCAGATGCAATTGGCAAGGTAGGGCTGGCTGGGAAACACCAGCCATCAATGGGTGAGCCCTATTCTTCCCTGGGGGGAGGGGGCCCCTTGAGGACATGCTGGGATGAGGAGAGGAGGTGCAGTATTCCTCATGATCTACAACTCCCTTGGTTCCCCAGCAAAGTGGCAGGCAGTTCAGCTCAACTGAGGAAGTGATTTCCAACACTCCCTTCTAGCTTCCCACAAGCAATGTCAATGGGAAACTGGCAGGAAGCAGGAAGTCACTCCTGCTCCCATTACGTTTTTGCCCACTTATGGTCATTCTGTTTCTCTGTTTAGACAAGCAAATATCTCTGAAAGGATGACCCAATGGTCATGGGTGCCCTAGTAACATTTTAAAATGGAATACCTGCAGTGGAACAAAAAAACAAAAAAAAAGCCAAACTACTTTCAATGTTATTCACTTCTTTCTTATTTGTTGTTTATAAAAAACACTCTCTGATATGAACTATAGGTAAAATACACATTTTAGTACATTCCTTGTACAAAAAGATATTCTAATATGAATTCACACATTGTGTTGTTTATAGTGACTGAAGTGTCTGAAGATACCCATTGAACAAGGCTGCATTAGATTACTGCATAACACCGACTAATTCTAAATTTCTGTTATCCTGTGTAATTTAACTTTTCCAGGCAGAGGGCACAAGGTCCCAAGGATGTCCTATACTGTACCCAAACACTAACAGATCTAGTTAGTTGTTATACATTGTTGTAAAAATGGCACAGTAGCTATTTGATAGAGATTCATAATATTCCTTCTGTAACTCAAGCTACAAACATAGCCTCTCAGAGAGCCTACAGAGGATTTAGGGAATGTCTACAGTCTTTCCATGGATACTTCATATAAACGTAAAACAGAATTTTTATGAGACATGCTCTTAAATACCTGAATCTGTTAGCACAGGACAATGGAACCTAGACATCCTTGCACTGAAAGCCTAGAATGCCATCTAGTTACAGTGATGTTTTTATGGTTCCAACAAATTCCTTCTCAGCAAAATGTGTGTGTACACTTGTGTACGTACTGTATACGTACTATATATATAAAATGTATATTATACATAAATTTTCTTATACGGTGGTGAAATTCCAGTTGTGCAACTGATATGCTGCAAAAACCAAAATCTAAAATTAAATAGGGTTTGGTGCCACATGGCTGAATAACATGCCTTCCTATCTACTAAAACTATGCTAGTCATTACAACTACAAACTTCTAAACCCTTCCCTCATTTAATGGAAAGAGGAAGAAGTAGTCTTACTGTACAGAGCAATTTAAATATTTGTACAAGATGGGGTACTGCAAATTGGTCTGCAGAACTTAAAAGAAAATATACTAAAACAGGAAATAACAATACAGTACAAATAGGAAGAGGACACTGATCTGCTGCCTACAGTATGCTTACAGCCTTCTCCAAATTGCTTGCTGTACTCATTCTGGATGAGAATAGGGGGGTTTGTTATCCTAGCATAACCTGAAGATACCACATTGAGGAAAGCTGCTCAACTGCCATGATATTCCAAAGGAAAATTTCTCCATAAGGTTGCACTTTTATCTAAGATCTGTTGAACAAAGTCTCTGAAGTTCTAACTATACCCCATTCACTGCTTTCTTAGTTCCCAAAGATCCCCAAATTTCACACACAGGCATATTTCACATACTGCCACATAGAGGCATGGGCTTCCTGGTCTTATATATTCTGGATTAAAATTAAAATACATTAGAAAATACAAATGGCAATCTTCCCTGACATTACACAAGATGTTTTGGCACAAAAGGCTTAAATATTTTTGCAACACAGGTATTTTAATGCAAAATTATCATTGAAACTATTCAAACCCACAGAACTGAAAATATTCCAGTTATTTTGAGTCACTGAACCCCCTCCTAAATTTTGCTATTAGCAAAATTCAGCAGGTATTCCTCAGTTAAAAAAAAATTGTCTTTCCTCTCTAATGCCTACTTCACTGCCTGTAATGGGTTAGGGACCGCTACATGAAATTTACTTGCAACCACCACACAAGCATATATTAGATTTTGTTTAGAATGGGACTGGTGACAACTGATGCTGCACTGTCCTTTCCTGGCTGATAGAATTTGGCTAGCTTCCAAGATAATGATGATGATTTCATTCTTTGGAATGAAATACTATATATACAACTTTCCTGCTATACAACTTTCCTGCTGTACTCACATACTCATCTAAGTATCTATCTCTCCATCCATCTCTAAAAGGCTAAAAATATATATTTAGATGAGTATGCATACATTAGAGATGTAGAACAGGAGTGTGTAAAATCTCCAAAGAATAAAATAATAACAATAATAAACTCAATGGGTGGATAAAAATGCCAAACCCAGTCTAAACATTTGGCTGACTGTATGACCAAGCATAACATTAATAAAACATTTTTTCTAAACTTGGTTTTCCCATCATTCTGCTTCTTTTTGAACCACAGTATCCACTCTATTTCTACTAAATGCAAACAAACACACTGTTGCCTTTAAGAAACAAAAGAATTGAAAGAGTTGCAATAATTACTAAAAATTCAGGGAGAAATTGCTTTGACTGTGCAAAAAGTATACTAAAACTACAAACACCATATTCTAGGAGACAGAACACATTGCTTTATCAGAGATGTATTTGTTGTTGGAATATTCTTTAGTAAATGATTCAGAATCTTTATGAACTCATCCATTTAAAAAAGGATTGTTTAAAATGTTAAAACATGAAGTTGATGTATGCCAGATTAGACTAGCAGTTCTTCTAGGAGCAGATCCATACAGTATCCTTGTCTTGGTGTAAGGAAATGGCTGTATTTCTCAGCCCAGGAATGGTAGACCAGACTAAGAAACCAATGCAGTATAGGTCAGAACTATTTATATTGCAAGAGCTATAATAAAAGAATCTAGCAAGTCTTAATGTGTTTCCCCTCCCTCACTTTATCTTCGTGTGAACTAAGGAGGGGCGTATCTGAGATACTTTTCCAAGTTATTTTCTTGGCCCAGGCTCAAGTCCCTCTTGTCTTTGTAGCAACTCTTCCTCCTTTCTTTCAACACCATTCTCTATATCTCCTACAGATGGTTCACTATTCATTCCCAGATAATGCAAGCTCAAGGATATATGGTACCCCAAGATGGACTGACAGCTTCAATTCCTACCAATACAAACATCTGCATTTTCAGAGTGATTGGGAAGGAGGCACAACATTGGTGTCTCCTAACCTTTGGCACCCTGGGCCAGTATTTTTTGGCCTTAGCCTAAAGCCATTCCTGTTTCCATAGAATATGTCCATAGGCTACTACTTGGATCTCATTGTCCACCAGAAAGTAAGGCAACCTGAAGATGGCTTTAGATATTCCATCCTGATAGTAGTACTTTCCCTCTTATTCTCCTCTGGATGTTGGATGCAAATTATATATGATGCATGATGTATAGGACATCTTAAAAATGCAACTGAAAGGATTTACCCTTGTACTTCTGTAGCCTGTCTTGTAACAAACTGTTTCCTATGACTGTTGTTCTCAGGACCCCTGCTTTTTCATACAATATTCTTTGTGTAATTTATAACTCTTATACCAACCCTACAACAAAATACATTTCTCAAACTTCAGGTCTTTAACAGCACTGGCCAAGTGTTGCACAATCCACACAACCATTATATGACAGCCAAGTGGTACAAAAACTCTTTACTACTAACATCTAGTGGTTGATAGGTTCAACCGCCCACCCATAATTTCAAGAAATATCAAAATGTTCAAGCAGTCAAGGGTGTGATAAGACAGAGAAAAGAAAAAAAATGCAGCATATGAAATAATCAGAGTATTTTATAAGCCAACTGGAAGAGATTTTTCATATGATGAAGTTGGTCAGGGCTGCAATATCATCCAGGAGAAACATCAATCATAGCCTTAGAATAAACTGCTGTATGTCAGCAGTGTGGC